>JAYKAV010003408.1:0-12087 GCA_035582835.1 Phoebastria nigripes | reverse complement strand
AGGCAGGACTTGCCCTTGGTGAAGCCATGCTGGCTGTCTCGAATCACTTCCCTGTCCTCCATGTGCCTTAGCATAGCTTCCAGGAGGATCTGTTCCATGATCTTCCCAGGCACAGAGGTGAGGCTGACTGGCCTGCAGTTCCCCAGGTCTTCTTTTTTTCCCTTTTTAAAAATGGGGGTTATGTTTCCCCTTTTCCAGTCAGTGGGAACTTCACTGGACTGCCACGACTTCTCAAATACGATGGATAGTGGCTTAGCAACTTCATATGCCAGTTCCCTCAGGACCCGGGGATGGATCTCATCGGGTCCCATGGACTTGTTCACCTTCAGGTTCCTTAGATGGTCTCAAACCTGATCTTCTCCTACAGTGGGCGGCTCTTCATTCTCCCAGTCCCCACCTTTGCCTTCTGCGGCTTGGGTGGTGAGGCTCAAGCACTTGCCGGTGAAGACCGGGGCAAAAAAGTCATTGATATGTATGTACATATATATATCAATATATAAAGCTGTATCTCCTTATCTTACAATTCAAAATGTAATTCAGAATGTAATTCATCTGGAAGGCAGTGTTCCACCAACTGAGCTCCATTTACTGCTCTTGGCCTACAGAAGAATTACTGATGGTTTGAAGACAGCTGGCTCGCTCTTGGCACTGAAAGCTTTCAGCTATTTCTACAGATATCTTGGCTCCTCTGCATCAAGCAAAGTCTGGTAGCCTTAAAGAGCCACAAGGAAACAAGGAGGACAAAGCCTAGCTATCACATATAAAGAAAAGGAAAAATGAGCTGCCCTGAGGAGCTGCCCAAACACCAGTAGAGGAACAATGTCTTTGGAAACAAGCAAAACAAAAATGCAGCAGCATGTTCCCCAGCTAAGCAAGAAGAACASAGATACACATAACATGGACAGTGTAACAAGATGCAAGGAAGTAAAAGACCAATAAAACTGGACAAAGGAGAGGGGGAGGTAGACAGTGAAAAAATAAACTTTGAAGTGCAATTAACAAGTATATGAAAGAACATATACCATGTTACAGAAATGAGAGTTAAAAACATCCAGAATCTTTCCTCATGTAAGTAACTATCAATATCTAACCATACCATCCTATCAATAGGAAAGAAGTCAATAATGAGACAATTTTGTAACWTATATACAAATTGGTATATAACAGCAATACAGTTAAGAATCTTTTCTTTTAAGGCATCTTTGACTTCAAAGGCTTGTTTATTTCCTTTACTAATTCCAAATTTAAAGATGAACACCAGAAAATAAAAAAGCACTTTTACAAAAACAGACATATCAACCAATTCAAATCAACATGGATGAAACATGATTTATAACATCCATTACCTTAAAAAAAAAAAAAAACAAAACACACCAAACAAATCAGTATGTAAGGATATGTCAGCAATTTAATCACTTACAGGCTCTCCCCGATGTCCTTCTAGGCCTGGAGATCCAGGCTGTCCGACTTCTCCCTTTAAAATAAAAAAGACTGTTAAATACAATATTCAAAAAAAAGACCTTCCTTTGCATAATAAAAATAATTATTTCAAATAGTAAATTATTATTTTTAATATAAGTAAAATGTAAAACCAATACAGATGATCAAGGCTTCATCAAACAAACATCCCTTAAAACCAGTTTCAAAGACAGTAATAAGTGTTGTCAACCCGATATTCCCTCATGCTGCGTCCAACAGACAGCTGTCAAACAGTTTGCAAAAAGAGATGAGACAGAGACAATTGTCTTTTGAATCAGAACAGCAATTACTGGTTGAAGAAGCACATAAAACAGTAATAAGTTGCTATGGTCTAATTGTTAGTACAACTAATAGTCTGAAAACTATTTCAAAGCACCCCAGAATACAGCAGTACCAGATATGATCAAATCTTTATGTCCTTACTCAAAATATGTATGATACCAAAAATATTCTGAAATTTGAAGAATAATTCCAGAAATAAAAGCACATAAAACAAACGCAAAGATCAATTTTTATATATATATATAAAATAATCTGGTAGTAATTAACTTAAAATTACAAAAACTGGACTTGAAGTAACAATGGGTAGCATCTGGGTTTCAAGCCATGCTTTTTTTCCACATTCTTTCCCAGAATGAATATTGTAAGAAAACAGGAAAGCTCCAGCAGAAATTTCCTTCAAATACAGTCTGTTTGTTACTGCTCTGAATTTGATTACAGACCTAGAATGAAGCAATGTTTTATAGCAAGCAGATGTTGAAGTCAAGCTGACAAAATGTTTGAATGAAGAATATGGCTTCTGTTAACTATTATATTATAAAATGAATAAAAACTAATGAGTATGTCATATTTTTGTACTACAATAATTAAATTAAGAAAACAGTCAAGAAAATGTCTTTCAGTTTAAATGTACACAGGTTCACACAACTAATACACTGAATTATCTGTATATTGTTTACAAGCATAAAAACAGATCAAAATACTCTCCAAATCCATGCTTTATCAACATAATACTTCATTCTAAAGGGCCACCAGTGACAGTTAAAATTTTATGTTAAACAACTGCGACTATTACCTGTCCATGTTATCAAATACCAGAGAGGAAAAAATCTAGTATACAATTTTTTTTTTCTACTTTCTATAGTACCAGAGAAGGAATTTCTCCACCAACTTAGCAGAGATAATCTATGTGTGTATATATACGTGTGTGTGTGTATATATATGTATATATATATAAAATAAGGCAGGATTCATTTGAGAGAAATTCATGTAGGTAACTAAGCTCCTATCACAGCCAACAGAAGTCTAGTCAAGACAATTGATGGAGGGTTGATTCAGCTGACCAGCCACCAGGAGCTCAATTTCATTGCCCACACATAGACATTTGGTCATATTTGAGATATCCAAGGGTGTCTTGTCTGGGTTCCTACTCCCACTCTAGAAAGGCACTGTCTTTCCATAGGACTTACATCATATTTGTCAGCTCCCTTAGGATGCGTTGGACATTAATGCATCTCAAATGCACCAGACGCTTTTATGCAGGCAACTAAACTGGTACCTACAAGTCTGTCTTCTTTGAGCTGAATTGCTCTCCAGACTCCACTGGTATTACTGGTTAGATCTCCATTGACTTTAATGGCAATACAGGTAGCTACTACGTCCACAGACACAAACTTAGCTGAGTGCTTTAAGAATGTCTGTTAAATTGTCTTTGCCTGACATATTTGCAAGTGTCAGAGATACATGCTTTTGTAGATATATATTAATAATGAYAATTTGTAGGCAGGTATCAATGGGATTTGAAGATCAAAATGAAATGAATGTAGGAGTATTTAAAACTAAACCAAGTAACAAATAAAGAAAAAGTCCTTCAGTATCGTAGAAATAATCTGCTGTTTGTTCCTGAAGTTAACTTCAGAAAAATGAGCAATAAGAAAATATTTTTTTCCATAATTAAGATTTACAACTTCTTTTACTAAYGTATTTTAAGGGTGTAAACTTAAGGGCAGTTAAAAAAAAGCAGTACACCAATTTGACACAAAATAAAGTTATTCCATTACCTTTTAGCACAGTCTCATTAGGCCTTCCAAAGAGAACAAATAAAATAGGAAATATTGAGTTTACCTACCRTAAAAGTTAAATTTTATAGGTACTTTTTAAAGGCTGTTATTTTAGATGTGTTCTCCTAATAAATTTTTGAATTGCAGGATGCTTAGTTATACATTGAAGTAGGGCAATTTTTAGAATAACAGTGCTGTAGTGTTGTATGTAAGTGATAACTCCACCCTTTAACTTCAAATTAAGATGCCTACATGTGTTTTTCTACCTGAAGTTTTCTAGAGATACATTTGGGATCTAGGATCCCATTACAGTGAACAGGGGCTTGATTCAGTTACCTAATCACAAATGCCTGGTGCTATCTGAGGTGCTCTAGGGCAGCCAAGGCTAYCACATCGGGCTGTCAGGTACCACCTACAGGAGACCTGTGTCCTTCTGGAATGGCACTTACAAGTCACCTGGGGTACCCAAAAGCAGCAAATAGGACTGCAAACTTATGAGTGATCTCACAAAAGTTATAGCAGTTAACAGTCAGCAGCTGAATGACTTTAGAGGCTCCATTTATTGTATTTACTAAGAGCTTGATTCAGTTGTCAACACATAGACATGTAGAGCCATTTCCTGCTGCAAATAGGGTGAAAAATTTTTCACCATGAAGAGACTCAAGGATGGAACAAGCTGCCCAGTTGTGCAGTCTCCATCCTTGGAGGTTATCAAGACCCAGCTGAGCAACCTGGTACGGATTCTGTGCTGTCCCATTTGTGAACAGGAGACGGGTCCAGGAGATGCCCCAAACAAAGTCCCCTCCAGCCTGAGTGAGCCTGGGATCCTGCTGGATCCATCTTGTTGGCAGCTGCTGCYTGGAAGGGTTTAGGTCTCTCATAGATCTTGTGTCTTATCTCCCTGCTGCAGCAGATGTCACAGATATGCCATGGTATCCCCAACTGCTCTAGACAAGCATGGCCACAAAATGGAAGAAAGACCCAGATCTCCAACTACAGTAATAGGAATTTAGACAAACGCACTTAAAAGTACACTTGCATTTTTGGATGCTGAAGGAACATTAATCTTGAGCAGCCCTAGATCACTTCATTATTATTATTAAGAAAAATATTACAGGAATAAAGCTGCTGTTAAAAAGCTTCTTTAGATCAATTCAACTGAACATTTACATCGCATATTAATAAAAATTTTTTCCTGTGAACTTAAAACTGATACTGCTAAAGTCCATCTTTTCACAAACTAGAACAGTGCAAACAACAACTGGGTAAACAAAACATCCAGTGAGGTCACCGACTGCAACACATTATAGAAATATCAGATCCTGTAGTCTTTTTTACAGTAGACAGATACTTAGTCCACTTGAAAAACTGTTCTAAATGAAAGGGCACTGCACAGTGAAGAGAATACGAACACAAACATGAATCCAATACTGAAGGTGTTTTCCCCTAACTTTCATCCAGCTCCCTTCAAAAGCAGTAATAATAATTAGATTACTTCCTTCTTAACTGTACACAACAGGTATGTTCTGCAGCGTATGCTTGTATATAGATTTCATTAACAGATTCAGAGAGTTAGAGAAACACAAACACGATAAGGGAGATGAAGTATAAACAATCTCTGATGATCACTAATACACTCTTAATAAAAGCTTTGCCCCTGCTCACAAATCAACAGAAATCAATGAAGTCTGCCCACTGACTGCAGTAAACTTTGGCGTTTCCCAGTTACACACATTATTTTACTTTCCAGTAATTCTCCACAGAATAAACTGGGTATACTTAGACCAATAGCAATGCTATGGAAGACTTTGGCAAGGTATGAATATACATTTGTACATACCTTGAAACCAGGACTTCCTGGTAATCCATCTTTCCCACTTCTGCCAGGGTCTCCCTGTGCAACGGTTAACAGCCATCAGTAGGTGAATTAACAAGCAAAAGTTAAAGGCAAATTGTCTTCACAAAACTTACGGATCGCCCAGGCATTCCTGGAAAGCCCGTATCACCCTTCTCTCCTTTTGAACCCTGAGAAATACAGCAAACGAAAAGTAGTGCTCAATGTTTATGCTGCAAATTCAGTATATTTAACCTATAATTCATGTATGTTATTTCTTATTTTGAAAATGTATGGAAGATGTGTTTCTTTCTTAACACAGGCAGTGGTCAATTAATAACTAACCCGTTACGGAAACGTAAATATGCTCTAAAATACAGAAATGTGAACACAGACCCTCTTTCAAATTGCTTAAAACTCTAGACCAATAAATACACGAAGAAAATATAAGGACAGGTGAAAATGTAACTGTTAACATTGGATGACCAAAATATGCTCTCTGAAAAATAAATATTTACATACAAGCACACCCTGCTTTATATAAATTACGGATTAAAACAACATCTCTCTTCCAGGCCGCTATCAGTCTCACRCCATTCGTGTCCTCCTTTCCTCACTCCCCTTACTCCTCTCCCTCTCTCCCGTTCGGTTATATGGTTCATGTACCTTTCTATGTATTAAAAAGAACAGACTTCTTTGCAATATAATTATTACATATACSCCATACTAAAGGCATAGATGTATTTGCAAAAAATATATTTATAAGCATTTTGTGTTATGTTAAAATGAATTACATCGATCCAATAACAGAAGGATGAAGAGAGTTCTCAAAATASCCAAATAAGCAGAGCATGAGTTTAATGTTACTAGATATAAGTATATCCAGTAACTTCAGTGGAAATTTTTCTGAGTTAGGACAGCAGAATTAAATTATCTGYGAATACACCTATTATAAAAATATAAATGATATTGTATTGGGTGCAGGTGCCCAGGCACTGGCAGTGGGGGGCTGCAGGGCGGCCTCTGTGAGGAGAGGCCGGGGCTGCCCCGTGCTGGACACAGCCGGTTCCAGCCGGCTCCAGCTGACCTCCCGCAGGGCACAGCTGAGCCCCGCAGCCAAGGTGGTGGTGCCTCGGGGGAAATATATTTAAGAAAGGGCAAAAACATGACACAGGCAAAATAAGGAGTGAGGAAAAAAGTGAGAGAAACAACTCTGCAGACATCAAGGTCGGTGAAGTAGGGGAGGAGGTGCTCCAAGTGCCAGAGCAGAGATTCTCCTGCAGCYTGTGGAGAGGACCATGGTGGAGCTGTGGTAGCCAAGCTGCAGCCCATGGAGACCCCATGCAGGAGCAGGTTTATCCTGAAGGACTGCAGCCCGTGGGAAGGACCCACGCTGGAGCAGAGAAGAGGAGGAAGGAGAGCAGAGAGGAGCTGTTATGGACTGACCACCCCACCCTGCTCCCCATTACCCATTCCCCATCCCATGAAGGAGTGAAGTTGAGCCTGGGAAAAAGCGGGTGGGGGGAAGGTGTTTTAGTTTTTGTCTTTCTTTCTCACTATCCAAACCTATTTTAGTTGGCAATAAATTAAATTAATTTTCCCCAAGTCGAGTCTGTTTTGCCCATGACAGTAATTGGTAGGTGATTTCCCTGTCCTTATCTGGACCCACAAGCCTTTCCATCTTATTTTCTCCCCCTGTACTCTTGAAGAGGGGGAATGAGAGAGTGGCTGGGGGGTCATCAGGCAGCCAGCCAAGGTCACCCCATCACAGATACCAATAACATTTTGCTTTATTTTATGATTATAAATTTACTTGCCTTTTTTCCATATATTCCTGGCACTCCTTGATCTCCTTTAGGACCCCTTTCTCCCTGGACAAAATGTGTGTGAATAAGTTAAATTTTAAAATAGAAGTAGTTATATACAGATATATATACAAAGTATACATGTATAGCAGACATAAAATGAAGCAGGCAAAGAGCTCCATCGGATATAAAAAGATATGCTCAAGACAGTACATGCAAATCTTGAATTTTCCAAGCTCTCCTAGGGGAGAAGCCCAGAATGTCCAACACTGCTGGTGAGACAATCCACAGCTCGCAGGCTTAATGCTTCTATTTTCAATGGAAGGCACTTTGAGTTTCTGGTCGCTTCAATATAGGTAGGTACCTAAGTGAAAATTCAGCTCTTTGAAAAGTGCTGCACTCTTCTGAAGACCTTATTTGAAAAGTTTAAAACAGAAATTCGGAAAAACTAAGAAGCAAATTCAGTTGAGTACTAACACAGAAGAGCAAAAGATACGGTTGATGATGTTTTGGGGAACGTACACGTGAAATAAACTCATTGGGTTAGACCAGAACTACCCTTCAAAATGCTGTCACTCAAATTGAATGACTTTAAGAAAACTGTACAATTATTTTTATTTTTTGACACATTATTTGTGATGAAGAAGGTTCTAAGTAGTAGTAAAATCGAAGTTCAAAGTAATTAATATAGATTCCCATAGGACAGAACAAAAATGAAAAAAACAGGTGGTTTCTATTGCTTGATATGTATGTAATGAAGTCCCATGGCATGTATCTTCCTTCAATTTCAGCATCATATCTATTAATTTTATGTAGTTCATCAAATGCACTGACATAATATTGTATATAAACTTATTTTTCCTTTAAATTAAACTATAGAGCAAGCTGAAACACATGAATATTGTAACAAGAAATATTTAATTTCAACCTTTGGTGCTGGCATCCCATGTAATCCAGGAAAACCAGGTAGTCCATGCTCACCCTAAAAAGGCAAACATATTTTAAATCCTTATATCTAAAATAGTAGTAATATACTGTAATAACATTCATATTCTCAATGATCACAAATAGTGGAAAGGCGTTATATATCACCATATCAACTACATAACATTGGTATGCTGACTGATGAGCGTTTGTTCATCTTTAAACAAGATTCAATACATAAAAGAAAAAAATTAAACAATCACTAAATTTTTTAGAATAAATTTTACTGTAATCTCTCAATAAGGCTTATGGAGGTTCAAAAGTAGCAATTTAGCTTTGACAAGAGGAAAAAAAGCTTTGAAAAGAGCTTTGAAAATCTCTGTAGGAGCTGTGATAATTCTACCATCCATTCCTAATTCCCAAGGAATAAGGAAATTCTCTAAATCTAGGATGGCTTTGCTCCTACCTCTTACTGAAAATATCAAAGACCTACTGACCTTATCAAATTTCTCACCAGCTTACTCTGGATGAGCGAAGCATTAAAAAATAAGGTATTAAGTACTTTCTCTAAAAATTAAACAAAATGAAACCAAAATACACTGATAAAACAACTTTGGCACTTTGACAAATGAGTTCTCATTTCAGTGGAAGAAAGAATCTACTTTGGTAAAAGCAGTTGGCAATTGAAAACACAAGCCAAAACATCAGTTCTTTTTATTGTCCTCACAGGTGTCAGATATCAGGAATTCCAAAACTTTTGCTATTGGTACTGAAGATATTTATCTGACAATTTGTCTGCAAGCTTCCTCGAGCGATTACAACAAAAGGCTAAATTATAACTTGGCACTACCTGACTTGAAACAATAAAAACAAGCTTAGTTGCTTGTTTCAGTAGACTGGATCTACTTCACTCAGGACAAAGAGCCAATCACCGAATCATTTTTGGACAATCACAATGTTTTCTCTCTGTTAATATCTAACTTTATACTGAGCAATATATTTCAATTTGTTTAATACATTTCAATCTAAAGGAGGAACAGTGAATTATGCTCAGGAAGTTATTTTATATAATATTTCAAGTTACAAGACAAAGGGTAAAAGAAAACATGTCTCAGTGGTATTTATCAAAACCATCCATGTCTAAGCAGATTTGGAGA
Organism: Phoebastria nigripes; assembly: GCA_035582835.1. Classification (NCBI taxonomy): domain Eukaryota; kingdom Metazoa; phylum Chordata; class Aves; order Procellariiformes; family Diomedeidae; genus Phoebastria; species Phoebastria nigripes. The sequence goes on along the minus strand of JAYKAV010003408.1, from coordinate 2,828 downwards.
GGTCTGTCACATATTCACAGAAGACAGGAACACGACCACAGGAATGATAGCTTGTGGGTTAATGCTATCAAAATATCTCTCAACAAATAAATATTGAAAACAGGCAATGGAATGGAGTTCAGAACATCAGCAAAGCTTATAAAATAAACACTTCATGCATCCATTGCTTCTTAATGAAAAAGAATGGAGCCTCAATTTCTGCTCAGAAGTGGTGACTCAATTATTGGATAAACTAAAACACTTGGCAATGGAAACAGTTAAATTAGTTGCTATAGAAACTTTACAAGTAATGGGATGAAATTAAGAGATGAAAATTTGGGCTGAATCATCAGGAAAAAAATTCTAATGGCAAGACCTATTTTACAATGGAAGAAGTTTTCTGAAACAGTGGTGGAAGCCCTATTTCTTGGCACGTATTAAACAAGGCTGGACTGAGCATTAGGAAATATTCTATCTGTCACAACCCTGCACTGCCAGGAGAATAGAGTTTTTCATCATCAGTATCTTACTTTCTGCACATGGCCCAATACTGACTGATCAACTAGATTAACATCTAAGATCAATTAGATTAAGATGCCTAAAGCACAGAACACATAAGCACATTTTTCAGCTCTGCTCATGCATTTGAGAGTTGTGCTGAACAGTGATGAATTTAAGGACCTGCTTTTTATACTGGGAACTTTAGAAGAAGGAAATTCTACAGTAAAATCTGTTTGGAAAACAAGTGTTTGTTTTACAAAAAAAGGCTTTGAAGTTTTAATAAACCAAAAACAAAATACGTTTTTATCACAATGAACTTAGAACTTTTCTAAACATACGGCAAAAGTGTGAGAGAAGGGTGGCCACAGATTCTTACATACAATGAGACTTGCCAATAGCTAGTTTATTCACTGTGTATACAGGAGACCCAGATTCAGGTTTATCCTGATTACCAGAAGGGAGTTATATATAAGTTTCCACATCTGTCTACAGCTCCAAGCTACTGGCTACACCTCAGCTAGAATTTTTCCACAAAAAGCTTTGGTTTCAATTAGTCAGTATTTTCTGACAAAAAGTGCCATCCAGAAATTCCTACCTAGCTCATCTGGATGCTCACTTAAAGAAAAGAAGGGTGAAAAGAGATAGAAAGAAACCATTCTGACAGATGACTGTATCGTGCTTCCAGGTACCCATATTTAGATACGCTTACTAAATATAAATTATTCAGTGCAATAAAGGTGTTACTGGCAGTGCTAAAGCCTATATAAACTTTATTAAATACAGCAGACCAGATTCAGAATTGAAGTAACATTCTAAATTTAGGATTCTTATTCCTTCTTTATTACCTTTTTAGTAAACAATTCTCACAGAAGCCTCGTGAAAATATTGATACTATTAACTGTACAACCAAAAGTGATAAATGGTAAGAGTAAAATCTTTTTATCTATTACTTTTTTTTTTTTTTTTTTTTNTTTTTTTTTTTTTTTTTTTTACCTTAGCCCCATCTTTCCCTGGCTCTCCTTTGATACCTGGTAAGCCACGTGGTCCCTAAGAGAGAAAAAATGAAAACCAGCTCAAATACAAATACAATCTGATACAGAATGAGACACGGAAATGTAATGCAACATGACCCGGGGACTGATGTGTCAGCTGGCTGATCACAACATTTTGGTAACTGGATGCAAAAGCAGAACCAAGCATGAAATGTATCCAGCATGTATGAATATGGCATACACTATCATAACCCATGACTGGGGAACACCAAAACAATTCTTTGCTCTAACCAAGGACCACCGCAGGAAAAAAGGACGTCACACAGCCTGTACTAGTCCAGAGATGTCCCCTTCCTTTCAAATATCCATCAGACAGTCTTCACATATGCCATGTTGCAGGCTCGCTCTTGGCCCCACCATGCTCTCAGATATTTAATTCAACAAATTAATAAGTTCTTGACTATCCAGCAGACTGGATCATGCCACAAGTACATACAGCACTGGTTTCCAGTAACTGTCCCAGTAAGGGCTACTAAATTAATACAATGAAGAAAGAAAAAGAATTCTCCTCCATCGGTCTGGGCTTTATCTGAAACCTTCTTTTGGACATGTGAATTGTGGGTAATCAATCACCATGCAAGGCTTCAGATCACTGTTACTGATTCATAGAAAAATGGAAGGAACTACTGTTTGGCTTCTGGATCAGGATGAAAATGTCTAAGCCCCAGCTGAGTCCTGCTCCTACAGGCCTTATCTAGCAATGATTAGATCTGCAGCCTAATTGTCAGCCTACCTAGAAACCCCAAAGCCATTGAGTTCCAAAGCAATTCACCCAAGGATGGCCCCTGACTTCACGCCATCATTTGAGCCCTTTTCATTCCCCACACCTCAACTCTCAATGACAAACAATGGATATTGGGAAAGAGTTGGCACGATTTGTCTCAGATCTTCAAATTCTAGGAATGAAACAGAAACTCACTTGAACCCCTGGAGTCCCTGGGATACCTGGAGTTCCTGCTGATCCCTGATATCCCTAAGGAAAAGAAACCAAGACTTGTGACTTTTCATAAGTTACATTTACAAATTTCTAAACACCTATTTAAGGAAAAAACAATCCTCCTGGTTACTAGAGAACTGTTGTCACAACCCTGTCATTTTAGGTCACAAATTTCAGTAACTGCTATCACAATCATACAATTGAGATTTAGATTTCAGGTTTCAGAAGCTTTCATCACTGCATCTGAAGTTTGCGGCCTCCAGACTTTATGCTAAAATCCGATATTTTACAATTGTTGCATGAGAATGTAACAAACATATTGTTTTATTCCCCACTGGGGGGAAAAAAAAAAAAAAAAA
>JAYKAV010003407.1:280053-294639 GCA_035582835.1 Phoebastria nigripes | reverse complement strand
TATGACAGATGGAGCCCAAAGTCATGGACTAAATGAACTCAATGGACATTTTAGAGAGATGGCCCATAGACTAAGGGAATGATATCTGTGTATATATCAAAGGGCAGGAAAAGTGGTGATGATTAATAGGAATGTATTGGAAAATGTGAGACCTGGGCATGACGTAGATGGTATAGAATAAGGGGTGGATACTGCCCTGGTTCTGGCTGGGACAGAGTTAACTTTCTTCTCAGTAGCTGGGCGGGCAGGGGTGCTGTGTTTTGGGTTTGGTATAATAGGAGTGTTGGTGGCCCATTGATGTTTTGGGTGTTGCTGGGTGATGCTTGCACTGGGGACTTTTCAGCTTCCCATGCTCTGCCAGGTGCATGGGAAGCTGGTGAGGGGAGCATACCCGGGGTGGTTGACCCAGCTGGCCAATGGGGTATTCCATACCATGTGACATCATGCTCAGTATAAGAACTAAGATAAGAACTAAGTGTGTGTGTGKGGGGGGGCTCTGGTGTCACGGGACGGGCTCTTGCATATCRGGCTATGTGTCGGTCGGTGGATGGTGAGCAGTTGCATTGTGCATCATCTGCATTGTATATTCTATTATTGTTGTTGTTATCACTGTTATTATTACCGTTCTACTTTGGTTTATTTCAATTATTAAACTGTTYTTATCTCAACTTGCGAGTTTTCCTACTCGTGCCCTCCCAATTCTCTCCCCCATCCTACCGGAGGGGGGTGGTGAGCGAGCAGCTGCATGGTGTTTGGTTGCTGGCTGGGGTTAAACCACAACAAAAGTGGAAAAGCTTGTGGAGAGAACAAAACTTTTTGAAAAGTGTTGTAGGAGTCGGCAGCATTTCCTTCTCCAAACTGAGACTCTGCAAACTCTTGAGTTATAGATTGCATAAGAAAAGGACCAGAGAGGCTGCACTAGTGTCCTAGTTTGCACTTTGCTTGAGTTCAAGAGTGTTTGTGCACTTCCTGTTTGTTAAAAAATACCGAGTTTTGAAGTCCTACATTTAACCAGGTTGATGCAGAGCCACAGAATTAACCGTTCAAGCTGGAGATGCTCAGACAAGGTGATTTATAAGTGGGACTTTTATTCTTGGCTTCTTTCTCCAGTCTATTTCCCAGAAATAAAACATATAGGCCCTTAAGAAAAGAAAGTGCACTTCCCAATATGAAAATGGTCTAGAATACAGCTCTGCTTTTATTTTACCAATGTCTCAGTCTTTCCTCTTTGCTTCCTTCCTGCATATGTCTCCTTGCTTAGAGGAAAGCTGGCACATTAGGATGCTAAACAAGGACCAGAAAACAATGCACAGGAAGTATACTGAAAAGAATCCCAGCCGAATTACAACAAATCCAGCCCTATCCTCAAAGAATTTTACAGTTCAGTTCTTCACTATTACCCTGGTTTGCTGAAACCCACTAATCTCCTAGTAATGATATTTTTGCATTCACTAATGCATTACATTTTTTTGTAGGTATCATATTGAATGTGCTTGATGCCACACAGTGCCATCTATTCATACAGAGGAGAGAATTTGTTACTGCAGATTTTGGAAGTAGGGTTGGGTTTACATGGAAGTTAAGGTGTAGTACAAAAAGCTGATTTTTTTTTTAAGCTGGCTGTGGACTAAGTTTTCCAAGGGAATATCATATAAGGAATATACTGCAGGGCTCAAGGCTCACACTCTGTGAATATAGTGGACTCTGCAGAGGCTCGAGAGGTGTTGCTTTCCACCCAAGTTGTTCACTTTGTTAGTGTTTGAATTGGAAATTAATTGGACAGTTAATAAGTCTGTACCTGTAACTATGGAGATCATATTTTTCACCCTCTCCAGCTGGAAGTGGTGCTGAATCTAAGCCTCCGCTCCAAAACACCTTGACCTGTGAGTATTTGAAAGCTAGATTTTTTTACTTCAGGCTTACAAAGAAGCTGTGTTTGTGAAAGCTTTGTGCCATATTCGATCTTTTGTCTATTTCTCCATAGAGTGATTATTTAGCTTTTTCCCCGGGTAAAAATGTTACAGAGGTCGTAGGCATGAGAACAAAATGGGAGGAGTGACATCTAGTGGTTAGTAATGAAAATGTGCATAATTAAAATTTTTTCCTCAGGACAATCAAAAGTAAAGCAATTCCTAATAAATAGCCTGGGATTCACTTAGAATTTATAAAACTTGAAATTTAGAGATCGTTTCTGATGAGTGCAACTTCTTCTGTGTGCTGTCAGCCTCTCGTAAGCAGTAACTTTCTTGCTTGATGACTGATGCCAAGGAGTGAGTTTGATGTCTGATGCCAAGGCCTGGTTACTCTCAACATGTTCTAATATCTTCCTATTTCTGTTTTCCATTTAATTGTTTGTTTGTTTTTAGCAATATTTTTACATGGCTATCCCTTTCCCACAACCAGAATGACTTTAGGATCATATGGGTTTATGATTGTTTTTTTTTTTTAGGGCGTTGGAGGGAGGTCATCTCATGAATAGCTCAGTTGTGAGGAAAAATTATTTGAAAAGAAACTGATCTTGGCAAAGATCAACTGTTTTCTTATATTGAGAACCTAACGTTCTCATTTATTGCTCTCGGTGTTAGAAGAGTTGACACTGTTCACTGTTCACTTCCACTGGGAAGGATTCTGATCCTGGACTGGATTTCCATCATCCAGCCCAGGTCTGTGCTAGCTCAGGCAACCTTGTTGAATGGAGTCTCTCTAAGGGTACAGAGTGGATTATACCTGTATGACGCCTGGTGGAGGAAATGGGTGGTTTTAATGGGTTCTTTCCTGTTGTAATTTCCAAGGACTCGTTTTCTAGGCTACTGGACCAGTGTAACTAATCTTGCTATCAAATACATATGGACAAATTCCAGCTGTCCAGTCCCCATTGAAGCAGGAGCTAGATAAAATCTCTATCGCTCCAGGGCAGTGCTTGGCTTCTTGTGTTATACAAAACTATGATTTCAGGTTAAATTTGGAACACCAAGAAATGAGCTAGTGTATGGTCATATTTTTTAGATCTCAGTAACAAAAAATGTTGTGCCTTCCCACTGGCCTGGCAGGCTTCAGAGAGAATGGAAACAGACATTTCCTCAGATTTGAGAAAGGAGTGGGCTCCACTGAAATTAGATCAATCTCTCTCTTATCTGGCTTCCGGGGAAGTCACAAGCACGTTCAGAAGCTCTGCTCTGGTGAGACCCCACCTGGAGTACTGCATCCAGCTCTGGAGTCCTCAGCATAAGAAAGACACAGACCTGTTGGAGTGGGTCCAGAGGAGGGTCACAAAAATGATCAGGGGGATAGAACAGCTCTCCTATGAAGAAAGGCTGGGAGAGTTGGGGTTGTTCAGCCTGGAGAAGAGAAGGCTCTGGGGAGACCTTATTGCAGCCYTTCARTACTTAAAGGGGGCTTATAAAAAAGATGGCAGCAAAMTTTTTAGCAGGRCCTGTTGCGACAGGACAAGGGGGAATGGCTTTAAACTAAAAGAGGGTAGATTTAGACTAGATATAAGGAAGAAATTTTTTACMCTGAGRGTGGTGAAACACTGGAACAGGTTGCCCAGAGAGGTGGGAGATGCCCCATCCCTGGAAACATTCAAGGTCAGGTTGGACGAGGCTCTGAGCAACCTGATGTAGTTGAAGATGTCCCTGCCCATGGCAGTGGGGTTGGACTAGATGACCTTTAAAGGTCCCTTCCAACCCAAACTATTCTATGATTCTATGATAAATCCCCCTGCCCATCCATTATAGTATGAAGTTGGGTAAGTTGTTGGGTCAAGTTTAGACTAGCGGCCACTGCAGTTGAACCAGTAATTAAAGTAATATGGCAAATTCTGTGCTCCAGAAGGCTTTTGGGATGTATAGTATATAAATACATATGTAGCTATGGAAAATTCTGGGAAAAGAGGTGGCATTTAATACCTAGGAGGAGCAGTAGCTGTGTCAATCTGTCAGGTCTCATGAGTCTTTGATTGGGCCTTGGATACATCCAGATGACTCTGCCCAGCTTTGTTTCCTTTCAGTTCTTCAGGGGTGCAGAAATGCAGACAGGAAGATAAAGGGGTGTGTGGCACATGTGCTGTGTGTGTTAGYAACATATCCGTCACAGCTGTGGGGTCTGAAAGGAGAAGGAAGGAAACAGGTGAAATCTGTTGTGCTCAGAGGAAGTCAGCATGTGTTTGAATGCTGGCAAATGACAAATTTTTCCTTTAAAACTCTGTGCTGTCATACCATGAGAAAGGGACAGGCTTGTCATTGTTAGATTCCTCCTTTGTGAAGCTACAAGGTGAGCTTGTTTGGATGCAAGTTTTGTGGAAAAGTCCATACTACAACAGGGACAAAGCCCAGTGCCATCATTGAATTCCTCTGGAGTGGTGAGTGTTACGGACAGGAGCTGCACGTAGGGGAGAACAGCAAAGGAATTTTTCCGAAACTTCTGTAGTTACAGCTTCTGGGATATGACAGAAACCATTCTGAATTTAGCTTCAATGCTCTAACAGGTATCAGAACTTCTTCAAAATGTATGCCTATTGCATTAGAACTTCTGCAGATATTTTTCAAGTATGGTATGTGATATGACAGCAATTACAGGTGAAGCCACACCAGCTTCTTTTCCTGCAGTGAGTCAGGGCTCTTAGGCCTATAGTGTCAATGACCTTTCTCCAGCCATGGCTTCACGCATAGAAGTGTAAGAAATGCCTTATTGTGTCAAACCTATGGCCCACCTAGACTAGTATTTCTGCCTTGAACAGTAACAGCAGGCAATACTATATGGGGCTAGGACATGATCCTGACCATTTCATGTTGTGCATTCCTCTCATTCTTTCCCAGCATCCACAGTCATTGGATTAGGATTGTTAGGAGGTACACTTGTGCCCATTCCCTTACCTGTTTTGCAACTGCTGTCCATAAGCTAATCCTCTTTGTATAGCCTGCTCTTTTTGTCTAGCCTGCTGATATTATCAGTCTCCTCAGTCCCATGTGACCAGAAATTCACTGCTTGCTGTGTTTGTAAAGGAAAGTTATTGCTTTTGTTTGCTTTAAATCTATCTTGCACATAGTCTGAGTGAGTGCCCATACTTGTAGTATTGCAAGGTTTGGTAACAGTCCTGCTCTCACTTTCTCCACTGCCTTCATGATTTTGTAATTCTCAATTGTATCCCCCTCAGCCTGCATGTCTCCAAATTAAGGAGAGAAATCTCTCCTCATAATGCAGCTGCTCCATCCCTTAAATTCCTGTTCTACAATTCACGTGCTTGCATGAAACACAAGTGCATAAATGTGGATACAAATCAGTCTCTCACTAGGGGCATTTCCCAGCTGTCTGTCACAAGGCAGAGTTGGCTGCCCAATTAAAGCAGCCAGAGCTATCACAGCATAACTATTTTTTTGAGCACCTTCTATTTGACCTTTTTTAAAGCTGTAGCAAGCAGATTCTAAGAACGCTTGTGGGCTGAACTGCAGCAGCTTTCTGTGTTTGTGGATGGAGACTGGCCAATTCACAGCCATCCCTATGGATGTCTAGCTTTTTCTTGGCCTGAAACCAGCTGTTACAGAGGGCCAGATCCTCACTAGTTGCATGTGGAGTTTCTGGTCATTTGGGTTACAGTGCTGGCCAGTCACCCATTTGTACTTTTTGTGGTGATTCTTGCCTGTTTCAGTGCTGAATGTGTAGAGTCGTTTTTTACTTCTTGATAGTACCCTTGCTGTATGTGACAGGATATCCATGGTGAGAATGTGGCCAGCTGCAGGGCAGATACAGGTAGCAGCCTGGAGGCACTTGCACTGATTTTGGCCAGGACACTGATGCCCTCTGTCTTGAGAAGTGGATCTTTAGAGGAAGTTGATGCTGCAGGCAGCGTCTATCAGCTCACTGGTCTCTAAAAAGGGTGGAGATTACCTTCAGGTGGTGTGGTTGTGATAAAACTGGTTCTTATATGTTACTATTCTTGACTTCTGGCAGCTTATTATAGATTAAGTTGTCTTGGTTTATTGAAAATAATCCAGATATTGTTTTTAATCATAAATTGATGAGTTATTTCTTCAACAGATGACTGAGTAGCTCTTCTTGGGACCCATGTTGAGCAAAGACCCTTTTCTCAGTTTTAAGTCCTGTAACTGATTTCACTGGATAGTGAAGGGAAGGCTGAAATGTTTAATTTTATTATATTGGTAAGAATTAAAGGGTGTAAAAGAAAAGATAACTAAGACTAACACTTGGTCTAACTAAACATGTATGACTATATAGTCTGGTAAGCAGACAAGAAATTTGCTATATTTTTTTTCTGTTTTAGAAAAGTAAAGATTTAAAAAATGCAATGAGAGCAAGTGTTGCTTTCAGATATTAATAAAAATCACTGAATGTGTCCACCTACTCTCATCTTATTGCTGATTTCATCAGATTCATGTGGGAATAGCGTGAGCTACAACAGTTTTGTGTTGTAGTGACCCTAATTGTGTAAGGCATGGGGCACATTTTCTCTTGCAGGTTCTATACACACAGTGCTATGAAACCTGCAGCACCTTTTCTGGATACATTCTGTGTTGGAGTGTCTTCCTGTCTCTTAATAAGAATAATACTTCCCAGAGTCTATTTTCCACGTCTCTAGCTGCTGCATTTTCACTGCCAAGAATGTAACCTTGTTCATCCTTTGCACCAAATGGTGTCCTGGAAACTTCATAGGTCAAACTAAGCAATGACTACATACCAGAATAAACTCTCACAGACAACTAGCGAAGAACAAACGCATACACRGTTGGTTCACCCCTGATCTCTCATCTCTTGTTCTCAAAACACTTTCTACAGACAATCTTAGGAACTAAAATTGTCACCATAAACTGTGGACTCAGCGGAGATACTGTTTTTATAGTGAATGATAATCTTCCTTCCCACAAACTCTCACTGTTTCACACTAGCAATTATCTATCTCTTTTTCCTTAACAGAAGCACACAACGTTCCTCCTTCACAGGTACCAGCTGCTTTTTCTCTTGGATGCTTTACCAATGCCTATCTAAGTAAATGCAGAGTTCTTGTTCTCAATATGTACTTGGCTGTACTCAGAAAGGATTTCTGTTCTTGAAGGCTTTTTTTTTTTCAGCTATCGTGTTTGGTCTAATAAAAACTACTACACTGGTCTACAAACTCATCTTGGAATAATTTGCAGCTACAGCAATGCTAATGCTGGAAGGAAAAAAAGTGACTCAGGGCAACTGCTCCCTCTGCTGTGTAATCCTCTTGCCAGAATCTCTGCACTTGCAGTATTCATTCAGCTTTGTTTTTCCTGTGACACAGTTATGTTGTTGGGTGTTCATTCCTTGTGCATAGTAGATGTTTTAAGAAACCCTCAATCCCTGGGCTTTCGACAACAAAACACTAATTTCTTAGTCACACCAGTGAAAAAGAATCACATTTTTATATTTATAAATATTATCATAAAAATCAAAATTTTGTAACAATGAAATAACTATAAAATATTTCAAATTCCACTAGGTGTCACATTTATGCATCTTTTAAATACAGTCTTTCTAGGATTTTGATTTTATGAAGCGACACTACACAAGGAAATTTTTGATTTAAATGAAAATGGAAACATCCATTGCTTTCAGCAGTTTTTCATGTACAGTAAATACACTGCTACTTGAGCACCTTCCATGTAGCATAGATAGTGTTAATAAAATGCCTCACTGGTATCTGTGTAGCATAGACACAACTAATAGGCTAATAATTCCTTGGTGGTGGTGGATTTTGGTTTTGTTTTTGTGTTGTGGGTTTTTTTGTTTGTTTGTGGGTTTTNTTTTTTTTTTTTTTTTTTTTTTTTTAGCTTTTACTGTTTTTATTTTGTTACCTTCCTTCTGGGAAAACTTGTTTTTTAAAGGATAGACAAGGGTGTCAGTATTGTTAATGTGATTCCTGTGGTACACGAGGCATATCAAAGGGGAAGCAACATTTCCTGGAAGGTCATGCAGCAATTGCCTGATCTCTTGAAACCTGTTTTCCAGGCAGATGCCCTAGGAGGAACACTGTGAATTCTCACAAGTTCCTTGTCCTGGTATTTGTGAACTGGATTGTCCTCGGGGAGTACAGCTTCAGAATGCTTCAAAGATGGATGTTCAGTCTTCACTCTAGTTGAGACTTGATCCACAAACTATTGTAGAGATAAAGACAGTAGCCTTAAACAAACATTGACTGCATTTACTTTAGTGCTTTGTTTTAGTGCTTTTAAAGCAGATCTGGTTGCCCTCATTTACTGCACGCTGGTTCATCTTACAGGGTGATTCTGGTGCGTGTGAACCACCTATGAAACCCTTTGGAAAAAATGGAACCAAAAGCTGTGGTTCCAGGTATGCACCAGATGCATCCAACTCACAAGGAGCCACAAAGGTCTGAAGCAAAGATTGGTTCTCACTACTGCAAAGCCCTCCAGTGTGTCCTGAACAATCCTGTACCATTAGAAGGCTCTCAAACTCTGGAGAACACTTGCAACATAGAATCATAGAACCATAGAATAGTTTGGGTTGGAAGGGACATTCAAAAGTCATCTAGTCCAACCCCACTGCCACAGGCAGGGACATCTTCAACTACATCAGGTTGCTCAGAGCCCAGTCCCACCTGACCTTGAATGTTTCCAGGGATGGGGCATCTCCCACCTCCCTGGGCAACCTGTGCCAGTGTTTCAGCACCCTCAGGGTAAAAAATTTCTTCCTTATATCTAGTCTAAATCTACCCTCTTTTAGTTTAAAACCATTCCCCCTTGTCCTATCACTACAGGCCCTATTAAAAAGTCTGTACCCATCTTTCTTATAAGCCCCCTTTAAGTACTGAAAAGCTGCAATAAGGTCTCCCCAGAGCCTTCTCTCCTCCAGGCTGAACAACCCCAACTCTCCCAGCCTTTCTTCATAGGAGAGRTGTTCCATCCCTCTGATCATTTTCGTGGCCCTCCTCTGGACCCGCTCCAACAGGTCTGTGTCTTTCTTACGCTGAGGGCTCCAGAGCTGGAGGCAGTACTCCAGGTGGGGTCTCAGCAGAGAGGAGTAGAGGGGCAGAATCACCTCCCTTGACCTGCTGGCCACGCTTCTTTTGATGCAGCCCGGGATACGGTTGGCTTTCTGGGCTGTGAGCTCACATTGCCGRMTCGTGTCCAGCTTTTCATCCACCAGTACCCCCAAGTCCTTCTTGGCAGGGCTGCTCTCAATCCCTTCATCCCCCAGCCTGTATTGATATGGGGGGTTGCCCCGACCCAGGTGCAGGACCTTGCACTTGGCCTTGTTGAACCTCATGAGGTTCACATGGGCCCACTTCTCCAGCTTGTCCAGGTCCCTCTGGATGGCATCCCGTCCCTCAGGCGTGTGAACCTCACACTCAGCTTGGTGTCATCTGCAAACTTGCCAAGGGTGCACTCAATCCCACTATGTCATTGATGAAGATATTAAACAGTACTGGTCCTAATACGGACCCCTGCGGGACACCACTTGTCACCGATCTCCATCTGGACATTGAGCCGTTGACCACTACCCTCTGCATGCAACCATCCAACCAATTCCTCATCCACCGAACAGTCCATCTGTCAAGTCCATATCTCTCCAATTTAGAGAGAAGGATGTTGTGGGGGACAATGTCAAAGGCCTCACAGAAGTCCAGATGACATCCATAGCTCTTCCCTTGTCCGCTGATGTAGTCACTCCATCATAGAAGGCCACTAGGTTGGTCAGGCAAGACTTGCCCTTGGTGAAGCCATGCTGGCTGTCTGAAATCACCTCCCTGTCCTCCATGTGCCTTAGCATAGCTTCTAGGAGGATCTTCCCAGGCACAGAGGTGAGAAGTGCTTCTTCATATGCACTTTCATATTTGCCATTAGCTGCCATCCCTCATCTCTGTGTCTTTGCTGCTCCTTTCTCCATCCTTCTCCTGGCTTGAAATGTGTAATTTCTTTAGCTGTCCTATTTCTGTTGCAATCTAGCCTTGCTGAACCCCTCCTGTCTTGTAGCAGCCTCTCTTATTTAAGTATTTGTCCTTTCTGCTGTAGTCTTTTGCAGTTGTGATAAACTCCTTTAGGCTCCCTGAAGATTCAGTGAGATATAACCTGAGACTCTGAAGAAATAGTGCAACCTGTGTAGCGAGAAGTCTGAAAGTTTCTTTGGTGAAAAGATAACTCCAAAGCAAAATCAGGATTTTTATGCCTCATGCAAGCAGACCAACAAGCAGTGTTACATTCCATTCAAGAAGATGAAGGCTCAATTCTTGAAAAACTGGGAGAACAATCATTTTTCATGGGCAGTATGCCCTGTTTCAGAGATTTGAAGAGATCTTTATGTCAGAACACACCACTGACCCTACCACTGACTTTGGGTCCTGGGGTCATCTGTGGTAGAGTGTGGAGGAGAGCATGGTCTCCACTGGCTCTGGAGTGTTTGCTCCGGGAGCTTTCCAAGATCTCTCTGATGGCAAATTCAGGCTTACTTCTTGGGCCTGCTCCCCACCGTGGTCTGGTGGGCCAAACAGTTCCAAGCTTGTTTCTCACAAAAATTAGGACAGATGGGTATGTGTCAGTTCTCCAGTTACCCTACAGAGTGCTCAGAGAATTGCATTGTATCCACAGACATATGTGGCTGGCCAGCTTGCTTTTCTCTCCCTTGCAGAGCCCTCTGATGGAGAGAGGAGGAGTATGATGGCCATCTACATCTCCCTGTCAAATAGAGGGGTTCTGTGGACTACATCTTAGTGGGAAGGACATCCCACTTCAGGTGTGGTTCAACCTTCTTTCTTCTCCTCCTCAGCTGGCTCCCCAGCTGGCTCAAAAGCACTGCCTGAGCTGCTGCAGGCAGGGGACAGTGAGTGTTCTGCATAGCCATTCTGCAGGGATGATGTGGCCCTCCGAAAGTCTAGGTGCCATCCATTAGGGGAGGAGACCATGCAACCAGTCTCTGACAACATTATCCAGTACCAACTACAGTTGCACAAATTCCCCAGGTTCATACTTCTTACTGAGGCTTTGGGATATCTTTGGGCTCACTGTGTTCTTGTTGACAGCTTTCCAGTTTCCACTGCAGGCTGGGAACTCCTCACAGGTGTATGAGCACAGCATACTGGTCATCATGCTCTACTTGGCTTATGATCATAGTGGGATCTGGAATGGAAGAGGTTATTGCAGCTGTTGTGTGATCTGTTTTAAATACATAAATGCCTGTCTTTGCAGTTCATGCCTTTAAAGTCATAGTGTATGTAATATAGCCTCACCAGAATATCTTCTTCCACAAGCCATAGCTGGTTACTTTGAAAGTTAGACCAGGCTCCTCTCACATGCATGGGATGTAGCACTACCTTATTCTTACACTTTTCCCTAGGTATCTGTCATTGGTCTCTGTTTATAGCAGCACAGACTTTAAGACGAATAGTTTAGAGTTTCTATTCAGGCTAACTGTTCCAGAGTTGAGTCTACTCTGGGACTGCACATTCAGTGACTATTAGGCAGTGTAGCAGACAAGTTGTCAGGCTAGACTGACCTTTGATCTGACCCAGTACAGTTCTTGTATCTTCCACCTCTGCTCTCTTTGTTGGGTGAATTTTGCAGAATACCTTGTAGGTCAGCATATTTCTTCTGGTTTAGCCAAAGGGAAATGCTTCATTTGAAGACCCATCTCAAAGAACCTTTTTCTTTGTAGTCACCAGACATTTGGCTTTTTTAGTTCCACTAACATGGAGGGAGCCTTTCCATCTGGCTTTTCCAAGCATGAAAGGTCTACCCAGAGGGTAGATCATATCTGTGACAACAAGTAAAGATCCACTGGCTGTTTTTACTCACCTACCTCATTGCGTTGCTGGAGCTTTTACATTCTATGGACTGAAAGAGAAACAAATACTGAATTGAGTCCATTGATAATAAAAAACGATCTCAGAAAGGCAGGTGCTGAGGAAATGTGTACTTGAATATGTGGTTAGCAAAAAGACCAGTGATAGCAGCCCAAGAAGACACTTAGCTTGCAAGTGGTTTGAGTTTTCTGCATTTTGGCTTAGAATAGTGCTGTGTTTGCTGGAAATGGGAAAAGTGAAAATGAAGAAAAAGGAAGAGATCAGTTAGTGAAAATAATAACGCATGTCCCTGGAGAACGTTGTTTTCTTTTCGATTTACAGTGGTAAAATAACACGTTGAAGTAGCTGAAGGGCTATTTCTACCCAATTTACAAACTACAGTCTGATTTAAAGGTTCCTTTATCGTTGTATCTGCCTCTTTCTGTTTCTGAATAACCATCAAGAGTGCAGTGAGTTCAGAACTGACATAAACTTAGCTAGATATCAACATTATATGGATATTTCATGTTCTGCTACTTGGGGAGTATAAGGTTGTGATGGCTTAAAAAGTTGAATCTGGGACACTGCTGAACGCTTACATGCATATCAAAATACATGGGGAGGCATAAGCCAGAATACACAAATACATGGAACAATACATAGCCATTGATTAAAGTTGTGATAAAATAGTGTGTTCTAGGAAGTACCTCTTGTGTCTCTTCTTCTTAGCCCACATGATGGAGCTTACTACCTACAAAAAGCAATAGATCTCAAGGTAGGAGTCTAAAGTCCAGTGGAGATTCACAAGGTTGGAAGGGACTTCTGGAGATCATCTATTCCAAGCTCCCTGCTTAGAACAGGGTCAACTTGAGCAGGTTGTTCAGGATGATGTCTGGTCATGTTTGTGAATTATGTCCAAGGATGGACACTCCATAATCACTCTAAACAACCTGTTCCAGTGTTTGGCCACCATCACACTAAACTTTTCTTTTCTTATGTTTAAATGGAGTTTCCTGTGTTTCAGTGTGTGCCCATTGCCTCCTGTCCTGTCACTGGATACCACTGAGAAGAATCTGGTTCTGTCTTCTTTACTTCCTCCCATCAGGTATTTATGCACATTAATAAGATGCCC
This sequence comes from Phoebastria nigripes, assembly GCA_035582835.1. NCBI lineage: Eukaryota > Metazoa > Chordata > Aves > Procellariiformes > Diomedeidae > Phoebastria > Phoebastria nigripes. The sequence continues at coordinate 281,734 of JAYKAV010003407.1, read as the reverse complement.
CCTGAGCCTTCTTTTCTCTCTCTCTGAGCAGAATAGAAGGATCACCTTCCTCAACCTGCTGGCAATGCTCTCCCTCATCCAGTCCTGGAGGCCATTTACCTTCTTTGCCACAAGGGCACATTGCTGGCTCATGTTCAACCAGGATCCCTAGATCCCTTTCTTCAGAGTGGCTTTCCAGCTAGTCGGCCCCCAGCCTGTACTGGTGTATGGGGTTATTCCACCCTAGGTGCAGGATTTGGCATTTCACCCTGTTGAATTTCATGAGGTACCTATTGGTCTGCTTCTTCAGACTGTCAGGGTCCCTCTGATGGCAGCACAACCATCTGGTGTGTCAACCACTCCTCCCAGTTTTGTACCGTCTGCAAATTGCTGAGGGTGCACTCTGTCCCATTGTCCAGACCATTAATGAAGATGTTAAATACTATTGGCCCCAGTATCAAGCCCTGGCGTACACCATTAGTGACAGGCCTCCAGCTGGACTTTGTGCCATTGATCACAACCCTTTGAGCCTGACAGTTCAGCAAGTTTTCAGTCCACCTCACAATCCATTTATCCAGCCCATGCTTCATCAGATTCTGAGGAATTTCAAAGACTTAGTAAACAAATGCCGAGTATGAATAGGAAAGTGAATCCTCATTCTTGTAAGATCTATAATATGTTTATTGGATGGACTGTAACAAAGTATTTCTGCTGAATTAGTTTGATTTTCAGTTTACAGAGAAATTCACAATTCCTGCTTTGCTATTTCTGCATGGATGAGGGCAGTGTCAGGTTTATTTTGTTATGAAGAGAGAACTGATCAATATTCCCTGCATAGCTGATTCAGTGAAAGTGTAAGTTCTACTCTCATATAAATTATTTGGTACAAATACTGAGGTACTTAATGCCTTCTTTGCCTCAGTCTTTAATAGTCAGACGAGTTATCCTCAGGGTATTCAGCCCCCTGAGCTGGAAGACAGGGACAGTGAGCAAGATAAACCCCCCATAATCCAAGAGGAAGCAGTTATAGACCTGCTACACCACCTGGATGCTCACAAGTCTATGGGGCTGGATGGGATCCACCCGAGAGTGCTGAGGGAGCTGGCGGAGGAGCTTGCCAAGCCACTCTCCATCATTTATCAGCAGTCCTGGTTAACGGGGGAGGTCCCGGACGACTGGAGGCTTGCCAATGTGACGCCCATCTACAAGAAGGGCTGGAAGAAGGATCCGGGGAACTACAGGCCTGTCAGCCTGACCTCGGTGCTGGGGAAGATTATGGAGCGGTTCATCTTGAGGGCGCTCGCAAGCCATGTGCGGGACAACCAGGGGATCAGGCCCAGCCAGCACGGGTTCATGAAAGGCAGGTCCTGCTTGACCAACCTGATCTCCTTCTATGACCAGGTGACCCGCCTAGTGGATGAGGGAAAGGCTGTGGATGTGGTCTACCTGGACTTCAGTAAAGCCTTCGATGCTGTCTCCCACAGCATTCTCCTAGAGAAGGTGGTGGCTCACGGCTTAGACAGGTGTACTCTTTGCTGGGTAAAAAACTGGCTGGACGGCCGGGCCCAGAGAGTTGTGGTGAATGGAGTGAAATCCAGTTGGCGTCCGGTCACGAGCGGTGTTCCCCAGGGCTCCGTTTTGGGGCCGGTCTTGTTCAATATCTTTATCAATGATCTGGATGAGGGGATTGAGTGCTCCCTCA
>JAYKAV010003407.1:182924-279298 GCA_035582835.1 Phoebastria nigripes | reverse complement strand
AGATGAGGCGCTTAGGGACATGGTTTAGTGGGCATGGTGGTGTTGGGTTGATGGTTGGACTCGATGATCTTAGAGGTCTTTTCCAACCTCAACGATTCTATGATTCTGTGATTCTATGTAGCTAGGCCTTCTCTAGAAAGCTGTGTAAACAATATTAATAAAATCAATTATGTTAGGATTTTCCCCAAACTTTTAAAATACTTCGGTTTTGAACAATTTAATTGCCCTTTTTGCCAGGTCAGATCATGAATAAGTTCATGTGAGTGAACTCATGTTACTGTATCACCCTGAGGGCAGAGAGTTTTGCATGAGATCTCTGTGCAGAATAAACAGCAGAAACTGAATTAGTGCAAGGTCCTGAATCTTTCTGAAAGCACTTGCTTGGTATGCTAATCTTCTGTCTGGGGGGAATTAAGAGCTGTTTCTATGACCCATCTAACTGAGCAACAGCTAGTCTCAAAGAACCAGCTCCTCCAAAATGTGTGGGGACTGTCCACACACTTTGATGCTTTCCAAGTGAATTTTTCACTGTCTCCCCAGCCCAGTTGATGGGATTGTGCAGGTTGTCTCCAGAAGCACTCTCCACTGCTGTTTGTTAAGAGATTCTGAGAGCTAAGTACACTGAACTGGGGCTTTCCGACTCTTTCCCATGACTGGGCATCCGAAGTGAATGGGCTTGACGAATCGGCACCTCAGACCCACTAAATCCTTCTGTGTACTCAGCAAAGTATTCGCCTTCCTTCAGTGAGTGGTGCCCAACAAAACAAATACCAGAAGCAGGATGAACATCTTTCTGCCTGTCTTAATGTGCATTTCTTTGTCTCCAGGCCCTCCTGGCTCCTTTTTACATGYCAGTCTTAATCCTGAGCATCTGACACCTCTCCAAGAGTTCCTGAGATGCCAAACTCCTCTCAGCTCTAGAAAACTTGAGCACATTTATCTTTGTTTTAATTAACCCATCTTTACCCTTCTGAAGGATCTCCTCAAGTAGGCTTTCTGTCATTCATTTCTCTTTTTGTTTCTGTAGCCCTAGGACAGCAGGGAGGATCATTGGTGGGAAGTTGTGACTCTTCTCCTTCATCCAGAATTTATGTTTTTGTTGGAACATAAAATACATGAGTGAAGCTGTCTAGGTATCCAAAACAGAGGTAGAAAGGTCATTTCTCAGAGGAGATCTATTACATAATCTATGACCCCTTTCTTGCAGATGCTGTTTTTATGGGGTAAGAAGGGCATATGGGGCTGGCGCCTCCAAATTCCTTTGTGTGCCCATATTAAACATACCCATTCAAACTCATCCCTGGTGTCTTTAACCTTGACAGAGCTTCATACAAATAAATTTGATCCACCATAACATTAATAATCACTGTGAGAGTACTGGTAATCAACCTACAACCGGCCAACAGCAGAGACTTTCAGTACAAAGATGACAAACAAGAGCACTTGAGCTCAGGTTAGCTGTTAACTCCAGGCTTTYGTATTTCCAGCAGTAGGACAGCAGTGGGAGTTAGAAGCATAGAGTCTCTCAGAGCACTGCCAAGGCAAGGACTTATCTTGTAATTTACAATTTAAAGCCTTATGGACAAGTGAGTATTGTCTGTTGGTGATGTTGGCTATTCATTGGCAACTCATGTCATTTTGCCTTGTCACAAAGATTGCTGCTTGCTATTTTAAAATGATACTTCTGGCTCTCAAACTTGGGAGTGGGAATCTGTTCATGTTTAGGTGTTGGATGATATGATTGAAACACTTTTGTCCCCAAATGGAAAAGAAAGGTCAAAAACCTTTCAAAACACTTCTTCCAGGAAGCCCATGTGATGCAGCTGGCTCTGAAACAAGCCTCATGTTAAGACATCCTGCTTTTTTGAAAAGGACTGTGCTTGAGTATTGCAACTCTGGCCCATCTCTGTTTTCAAGACCAGTGAGGCTTCCGGCATTAGTCCCTGTTAGACACGGTGAGAGAACATAACGGGCCTGATCTGTGAAAGCCTGCAGTGAGCAGCCATATCATGAGCTCCTGCAGCCAGGCTGAGGCGGTACTCAAGCAGGAGGAATGCAGAAGCAGTGCTACTGTTCCAGCTGCCAGAAGGTGCTGCTCTGCAGGTAGCCTCTCTTGCTCTCCTCTTCCTGTCACCCAGGCTGGGGTAGAGGAGCCAGCAATTAGCGGCTAGTGCTTGCAGTATGCAAGGCTAGGCTTAGGCTTAGGCCAATCTCCACATGTCTTCTGAGTCAGCAGAAGAACTGTTCTCAGGGATGATCACATGTTGCCCACTAAGCAGAACTCAGATAGCTTTGAAACTGCACAAGCTTTACCTTTATCAGCCCACCAAGCGCAGCATGTATGGACGCAGTTACATCTCTCCAGTTGACCTCCAGCTGTAACTCTCGTACCAAACAGCTATTTACTGCTGACTTGAACAGCTCTCATTACCCTCCAGTAAGTACTGACCTGAGCACCTCTAGTACCCATTGGTTTGAGCACCTCTAACCAGCTTTCCTTCTACTATGTGTCTCAGCTTTCCCTCTAGATATGCAGGGCCTGCCTATATACACAAGCCTTGGTACTAATGGAGAAAACAATGAAAAAGTTATTGGAAGTGCTTGAATGGATGCTGACCTATTCCTGTGACTGCCTCACCCCTTACACCAGAAGCCTGAGGCAGAGTACATTGGCCACACACTGAAGTTTGTAGGTTATTTGTAAGATTAGAATTTTTTTTAATAACATTCTCAACATGTCAGATGGAGCTGGTCATAACTTGATAACTATGAAGAATGGCTGTTGACAAGCCAGTAGTGTACCTGCTGTGCAATGGGGAAGCCAGTCCCAAACAGCAGTTCTGATGTGATGTTAATGCACAGTTTTTAGGGCACACAGCCATTTCCATTCCTCTTTGTTAACACCCATTGTCAACTTTGCTGCTGCAGCTCAGGAAGCAAGAAGTTAATTCGCTGCTTATTGGAGACTAGTGAGACGGAGCAGTGGGAGTAGACCTACTGAGTCTCTCTGGGGGGATGTAGACAAGGAGCTGGCAGGAGCTTTGCAGGGCTGGTTCAGGTAGAAAAACATGGATGAAAATTTCACTTGGCAGAAGACTTGCTGCTGAATCAGTTAATCTACTTCCCCAGATCAGAACTGAGCAGGACAGAAAACATTTTGAATTTAAGGGTAAGGTAATCTTCCTGGCCACAAGCTCAGCTCAGTTGTGAGGGCAGAACACACTGTACAAAGCTAGGGAGGGCAGTGATTAACAGGACATTATAATATAAAAAGATCTGGGTGGCTAGTCTTGGTTTACTTAAAGGTTGTAAAGTTGCTTCATGTCTTTCTGATTCAATTAAAGTGAAATAGATGGTGGCCAGCTGGCAGAATATCAAGCTCATGCATTTAAGTACACAAATTGTTAAAATACATAGGGTAGAGTCTGGGGTGCAGGAGTTACGAGATCTTTGGGTATTTGTACAAACTTAGTGTCTGTATGCTGAATGTTTCATGGAAATAACAATTTTAAACACAAAATTTCTTCCTCAGCCTGCATCATATGTTAAGTTAGTGTACGTCTAGGCCAGCACAGGTGGTCAGAGGGAAAGCAGGGAGCCTTAGCACAGCAGGTTGTGCCCCTGACCAAAGAACTGGTTCAATGACAAGCCATGGGAGCCCCCACAACCTGTGAAATGTAGCAGAAAGCATGTTTTCTCCTCCCTGGGAAGCTGAGCTCCTGGCAAAGAAAGCACAAGGCACCTCCTGTTGACACTGGTCTCTCTGTGTGGCTAGTGAAGCAGATAACTGCACTCATTTCGCTACAGTCCTATTTTGGCATCACAATGTATTTTTCAGATTAGACTGAAGGCATCTTCTTCCTCCCCTCTCCCCAAATACAGTGCTCAATCTTTGTTAAATTGTGCACATAAAACCTGGCTATCGGCACTTCACCTGTCCCTGGCCCAATTTCCTTCTGCTTGTTGTGAGAGGCCCATCTATGATGTAATGGGGAGAAGGCAGGGAGAGATTGTCATGTTCAGTGCTTTCAAAGGACGTCTCTGCTGTTTTCTACCGAGGTAAAATCAAAGGTGGGGATGCTTTCCATCATCTAGTGGCAACTCACTACCTTCATTGCCCAGTCTCAATGTTCAACTGGGCTTAGCAGCACCTTGTTTTGTGTTGGGTTTTTTTCCTGAGATCATTAGAGGGATCCAGCTGATGTTGCTCCATAAAGGTAGGCGAATACTGAGAGTACCTCAGGATTATTCAGACAAAATCTGAAATGCACTTGTGTCTTCAGTGTCCTTTTGTTGGTTTTGAAACTATGTTGTTGTGAACAAGTTGATTGAAAGACCTCATTGCAAATAGTGAGTTTAACGTGGAGTGGTCCCACAAAGTGAACCTGGAGCTTCTTGGCAAGAAATTTATTCCAAAATTACATTATTTTTGGCTGGAGAATGGAAGTAAGATTATACGCATTACAAAACGCATGTAAGGAACTCACTGTGCATAGGCTCCAGATCAAGACTATTCACATGATTTATTCAGTGGATTATTTTACTTGAATAAAAGTGGATAACAAGGGATGGGGATGAGCTATCAGATGTTTGGAGACAATTCACTAAGGTGAAATTTATCTTCATGTTTGCTTGACTTTGCTTATTTTCTGTTCTGTGAGAAAATTTTAGTGTAGTCCTGTGAATAGGGGCCATGGGACTCCTATTAATTGACTTCYGTAAGTTTTTATTCCTTTATGAACTTCATTACAAAACCACTTTATTTTCAAAATTATTTTTATTACAGTTGTGACTGTTTTCATTATGGAAAGCAGTGGACTAAGAGAAAATTGTGAGATTATAAGTGACAGGTCTGAAGCCAGAGGGGGAACTTTTCATTTGAAAGATTAGTACTGAAGGTTTCTATCACTTGTAACCAAGAATTGGTTTGGGAAAAAGTTAGAGAGAGGGGGATACTGAAGAAAATAAGGGAATTTGGGAAGGATTAATAGTTTTCTTGTCAAAGGAGAGCTGAGAAATATGCGGCCTCAACTTTCTAGTCCTCCATATTAAAAAAAAAAAAGAAAAAATTTAGTATTTTTCCAGGAAAAATATAAGCAGATGTATCCTGATTCTGCTACCAAGATCAAACAACTTATCTTCGTGTTTCAGTTTCTTCTCTGCAAAATGAGGATAAGGATATTGGGCAGTTTTTGTAAGGTGGTTTGAGAGCTATAACTGTAAGTGCAAGCTGACACAGCAGTACTCTGATGCTGAATGCTCAGCATGATACAGGACTAAGAAGTTGCTGGCTAAATGATGGTGGGATTTAGGAGCATATGACAGTCACAAATTAATGACATTTGTGATTTTACACAAATTCATGTGATTTATTCTGTTTCCTTCCGTGTTGTTTTCCCATGGGGGAAAATCAGGCAATTGCTTTTTCCAGTGCTGAGATATAAGCTACAAAGCTGATTCTGATGAAAAATTGGCCTGTTCGTCTCTTGACGAATGATCAAAACAGGTACCAAAATTCAGGTTATTTTTAAAGTTGTTTCTGTGGAATGATTTTTAAATGCCTGATTTTGAACTTGTTTTTAATCGGTTATTTAAATAATATGCTAAAGAAAAAAAGCACTTGATTGACTTTACCTTTGTTTTACCTTCATAGTTTTTAGTTGTTTTCCTAAAAAAAGATTCATATTCACTGTAAACAATTCAATTTGTAGCTTTTACTCTGATTTTCGCAGGTCTGTTGGCACCCCTTGTCTCCTTGAGCTACTGCACATAACAGTACAGTTCACATGGTACCGCCTAATAGCTCTGCTTTTTCCCAGAAGCGTCAGATCTCCTGTGTCTGTGTTGTAAAGGCGCCTTCTGTGTGAGTGTGAATGGATTCTATAGGTATTTATGGATGTGGGGGTAGAAATAGACACCAGAAGACAGTAAGTCGAAGAGGGGAAAAGTGTGTGCTGAGAGGTCACGTCTGAAAGTCTCCCAAAACCTGATAAGCTCTAGAGGTTAGTAATGCTGTTGAATCCACAAGCATGGATATATTAGCGCGCGAGTCAGCCAAATCTGTTGAAGGCCACCAGCAAACACCAGGATCAACAGTGGGATGCATGATTCACACCACATCCGAGACAGTGGTGGCTGCTATCTGCAGACAGGAGCTACAGGTATACATATACACTGGTTGCAACAAGGGACTGCCTGAAGCACTTTCTGAACACCTGCCTGGAAGCCCTTGTTGTATCACTACAATCCTCTGCTTCTGATGAAACGGCTGGGGTTGGCCGCCCAGCTGTTTCTCCAATCTCGTAACTACAAGTTAGTGTGTTGGYGTGCCTGTGAGTAAGCTGTGTGAAGTGGATGTATTGTGTGTAGTTATCTGCTGTTAAAATTTGCAGCTTGATTTTATTATTAATAACAGCTTTATTAAGAAAAAAGTGTTCTTGTAAATATGGGTTGTGATCTCTGTCTTCCTCCAACTTGATACTCTGCCAGGGAAAGGAAAATTTTCAACATATGCACTGGGTAATCCAGGCACACAGATAAATCTGTGTAAGTCCCTCAATGATTCCTGGCAGGTAATGAGGCCAGAACCAGCCTGGAGGACCAGTCAGGAAACTTCTGCTGGCACATACAGGGTCTGTATGTCATGGATGGGGCCTGCTTGTAGTTCTGTTCATATACATTCATAAAATTAATTGTACAGGCTTATTTAGACTAGTCAGGTTATTTTAATGGGTGCCACATTTCTTAGGTGCTAAGATGTGGAGGGTTTTTTGGGTTTGGCAAGCTGGATTTTGGATAAAAATTTTAATTTATTAAAATTTACAGTAAAGTATTAAAATTTTATTAAAGTACCTGAAATTTGTTAGGCACAGGGTTTGCATTTTCAAACTTTAAAAAAATTTATTAAAATACAGGCATTTTATTAGTGTTTGGAAATTTGGTTATTGGATACCTAAATTGTGAAGACCAGAAGCAAGAATGACATACTGGAGGACAGAAAGTTTTATATGAAAGGAAGAAAGATATCAACAGGTGAAAATAGTTTTGGAATATATATGGGAATAGACTGGAAGACCTAAGTTTGCCACATTTTGGCACTGGTAGGTATCATTCTCTTCTCTCTGGCTCTTACATGTGACTGGAAACAGGAATATTAGTTTCCTTCTTTCTCAGTTCCCAGGTGAGTTTCAATTGTCATTGAGTTAATGCATATGAAGAAAATAATCTCTCTTCACTTTCTAGCTAGCAGTAGCTAAACTAATCAAGGCACAATTTTTTGTACAACAAAAGCTGAAAATACTGGGACAATGGAAATACAAGTTTTTGTTCTGTTGTGAAGACTGGAAATATGCTTGTCATGAATAATGGTGTTTTATAGAAATGAAAGACTATTATATAAATTTGTATTTGTCAGAACTGCAAAATGGAGACTAAGTACCAACTATGCTTGCAGTGTTATGCAGACCTTTGATTACAAAAGGCTGAATTCTGTAGAGCACAGCGGTGCACAAGAGACAGGCTGGTTGGAGGAAAAACTCAAGACTTTTATTAGCTGCAAAGGCAGTTCATTCAAAGAGGTGTTCAGCCTGCTGGGAATATTTATATCACCCTAGGCATGCTTGTACTGTGTGTTTCACATAGGGCACAGTTTTAGCAGTCCCCCAAAAATTTTAAATCTGCATGAAACATGGCACAAGCTTGCAATGACAGTAGGATGGCTTTCGGGAGATCATCGAGCAGCTTTTAATATTCAAGTGCTGTGACTGTGTATCTATCAAAAAAAAAAAAATTTGTGGTGAAATCATTAGCCCTAAATTTTAATGGAAAAAGTAAAACCTGTTACTTCTCCAGACCGCTACAGCAAGACTTCCATTGACTTTGAGGCAGGGATTTTGCTCAGTAATAAAACTAGTAACTGATTCAGTCTTTACAGTTATTACTTGTTTGTGTTTTGCTGAAAGGTGATCTAGCAAAGTGGAACATGTCTCTCTACAATTCTCAGTATGATGCTTATAAAAAGCCATTTATGGGTTACCCTAAAATTTCAGAAAAAAAAAAAGCTATTTTGTTAGCTAAAGATTTAATTTTCCTTTGACTATTGCCAGTGTAAATGCAAACACTTTACAATTAATGGAATTATTCATGATTTGCAAAGCTGTGTAAGACAGAGGAAAAGCTAATTTTCTTATTAGATGTTTCTCGCTTATTCACTTCACCCTCATGTGAATTAATCTAACACTACACACCAAAGTATCAAATGTGATATTAACTGGAGGAGGATGTTATTTTCCTCATATTGCTCACCTATTGTAATCTTCAGTGAAAAAACCTAACAGAATCCAGCTCTTGAGACAAAGCCCTTCACTGACAAAAAAGTCAACATTATCTCAGGATCTCCCCCCTGATTGATCAAGCTACTGTAGGAAACTGAGCAGGGATAAAACTTGCTGCAGACCTCACAGTGAGGAAATGCTTCCCTGGGTGAATAATTCCAGTGTCCATCAGCTCAAAGACATTTAATGTGTGGCAGAACCATGAGGAGAGAGACAGCGGTGTCTAAGAAAACCAGGTTAACCCCATAAAGGGAGCTCTAGGACAATGATGGGTTGGATTACCTTCTGTGATGGCTACAGTTGATCCTTCTCCTGGCCCTTATCTTATACATTTCCTCCTTGAATAAAAATTATCAAGTGCATACATGTTCAGGAGAAAGGGTTAAATGTTTGTGCTAGGTTGCTTTTATTACCTAATATATATTCTTCATAACCTATTTGAGACATAAAGGTCTAAAATACTGTACTTATTAGAAGTAGAAAAGCCATGTTTTTCCAACATTTGTAACTGAATTCAAGTTCCTCATCTTCCAGGCCTGCAGTTTGAGTGTGCTATTCCAAGAAATACAAGATGAGCACAGGGGACGAAGGAGAGAACTGTTGACACTAAAATCACAGATTTGCTCACTCCCCTTTGTTCTGGGCCAAGTATCATACCTAGAGAAATAATTTCTCCTTCATCTTCCTTTACAAATCAAATTCATACATGAAGCATTCTTTGTTGATGCTCTTATCCTATCAGCTTCTTATCTGTAAGTTTTTGGTCCCCAAGACAGATTAGGATATTGATGCTGTGCATGTCCTTTTGTATCAAAAGACCTTCAGCTCTGTGGGGTTTAACCTGCTTTTACTTAAGGGAGGCACTGCTGCAATTGTATCTCAGGTTTCTCCCGTATTTTTCCCACATGATTTTGCTTTGAAACTGGAGACAAGTCCATGACGAGCTATGGAGGGTGGGAATTTGGTGACTGATGACTTTGAATTTCTTCTGCTGTTTTGTGGGTCTGTAAAAAGAGAAAATCTCAGCAGAGCATGCTGGTCAGTAGCAAGGTGAAGTTTGGATAGGGTGATAGGGCCCTTCCAAGTCTTATGGTACCTGTCTGTCTGAGTTAAATGACACCTAACCTTGGTCAGACCTGGAAGGACACTTTTTGTTCAAAAAAAGAAAAAAACGTACACGGTGATAAGACCATTTCCTTTCTCACAGCGTCTCCTTTAATGTCAGGCCTGAAATATGAAGTCATTAGGGGATATTAAAACAGTGCTGACAAACTAATTAACAAAAGACATTACGCCGGATGGGCTCAATTTATCCTTTTTAATGGTTCTTATAAATGGGTGCCGCCAATTAAAATTAATAAAGATTTACCAGCGATTGCCCAGCATACACTGTTAAGGAGCTCCACTGAAGGTCGCCTTAAAGTCAGCCTTGTCAAAGCTGCAAGTTCAGCTCCCAATACCAAGCCATGCTGAGTTACTCTCAGTTATGTTTTCCCAGGCAGTTTTTCTTTGTATTTGGCTGAAGTTTATACACTTCTGTCTCCGTCTCTCTAAAAACTCATCCATCTGTCTGTTGACTCTATTAAAAATATCCCCCCCAGGCACTATTAGATTTGTCACAGTTTCACAAAGGAGAATCTCAACAGTCTGTATAATTTTCCAAATCTGTCTGTTACGAAGAAAATCTTGATATACAGCTTTCTTTTTAAATCGCTCTTTATTTTCTTGCTGACAAATTAAGGTACAACAGTGTCCCTGCTTAGGGGCAGAGTACGGATGATCAAGAATGCCCTGTGTGGCTGTAGCTTTGTTCAGCCTAAACCAGACTGAATTCTGCCAGGCCATGCTCTTGTGGCTGCCAGCGTTCCACCACGTTTGTTGCGAATGTTATGTGAACAAGGAATTTTAGGAATTCATCCTTATACTTGGATGACAATGAGAGCCCTCATGTTGAAAGAGTTTCAGCCAGCTATGTGGGAAACTAAAACACTAGCTGGTGTAGGTGATTAGGCATTAAAAATATGAATAAGGAATGGATCAAGGGAGAAGTCTGCTAATACCCCAGGGACTAAAAATTGATAACAAACGCTAACTTCTTTGTAACTGGTCCACTAACAGGAAAGCAGCTAGATAGTCTAGCCATGCAGCCACTAGCCTGACCAGCTCATCTCTGAGCTTCTGCCCTCCATTTCCATTTTGTAAGGCAGTGGGGCAGGTAAGCTGGCTGAATGCCATTATTTTCTCCCTTACTTTCCTTGAAAAGAATGCTGGCAGAAAGACTGCTGTAAGTGGCTAGGTGGAGATGCAGCTGTAGCTTGTGCTGGGCTGTGTTGGCAGGTCCGTGCTGATCTCCTTGTCATGGGAATGTATTGACTGTAATGGGCAGGAGACAGGCTCTGTGGGAAAAGGTGGAAATGTCTGCTTAAGAACTGAATGATTTGGCACAATCTTTTGGTGTTGCTGCTATTAAGGATTCCCCAGAAGGCAGCACTAAGGGACACCGGCTGTCGTCTTCTCATGCACATTTAGAACTAGATCCCGAGTGTGAGGTGGCAAGAACATGCTAACACTTTTGGAGAGTAGCAAATTGTTCCAGATTCGTTACTCTTCAGTGACTGGTAAATGACTGCTGTATGCTGGAAAGAGGAGACCAGAAATGGTATCCTCTGTTCTGTTCTATCATTTCTTTGTAAAAATACTGATGAAGCACAGTAAATTAACAGTTCAGAAAAGGAAAGAGACCCATGGGAGCAATGGTAAAGCTACATGAGCTAGAGAAACAGCTCAACTGATTTTGTGGGAAACCACCTCAGATTGCCACAACTGGGGCAAAGTGACCCTGCCGGGTCAGCTGATGAAACTCCAGGGAAATGAGAAGGATTAGATTTGTAAGAACCTGAAGCTTCATGTTGTTGTATAGCTATAACTACATCACTGGAGCTAGTTTCTTACTTTCTTTACTTTTGCCATCTCACTCCCCCACTTTTGAGTATGCTAAGCACATAGAGGAAATCTATACAGTGTATTCCAGGAGTGAACATGTCCTCCTTGTGAAGCTTAAAGGGCAGGACAACAGAGAAAAGATTTTCAGATTTTCTGGAGAGGAAGAGAGGGAGGGGGTAGGAAAGGAAGGAGAAAGAGAAGGAATAAAATCTAAGGAGGAATTGGAGAGAAAACTAAACAGAAACACTGTTACTGAGTAGAGTCTTTCAAACTGCTCTTAACCCTTGTGCAAAATTTTAGTAACTCCTCTAGATGAACATCGATTAATTTTTTTCTCACTTACAAGCAGTATTCTTTGGCAGAAAGGCACATTATTTTTTCCAATTAGAAGTACGGGACTAGGGGACAGACTTTGGATTTTGGAAGCAAGTTCTCTGCTCTATTGTAACAAGTCAACTGCAAGATTATAAGTTTAGAAATGTGAGTTCATCCAGGGTTTCTCAGGAATGACTTGTGGATTCACCCTGTCTCAATTTCCTTATTTATTTCTATTATATTTGCTGTGTGAAAAGACATCAGACAGGTCTGGAGCAGACAGGATACAGTGGTATGGCAGTTGATGGAATCTGTGAAGCTATGTATTCTCAGCGGAGAAAGGTTAAATCTGTTACCAAGCTATCTGTAGAGTAAAGCTCTCATCTATGGCTAAATCTGATCATTTCAGAATTCCCCTTGAGTTGTCTGAATACCTAAAAGCCCCAGTAACAGCAACACCTATGAGACCAGTTGCCCAAAGCAAATTCTCTGTTGGCTTGCCTAGTAAGTTGATATTTAAGTTGATGACAAGAAGGTATTTGCACACCACTTCAGTATAGATTTTAGTAGTATGCAGAGTCTGGACTTTTCCTACTCCACTTGGTTAAAGTCTTATTTTCTGTAGTGTTGAAAATATCCTTGAAATAATTCTTTTGTTGAATCCAGTTCCTACCCTGTGTCCTATTAGACTTAATGTCACAGGACTATAAATTGTTTACTGTCCCATAGTAAAATTTTGGCACAGATATTTATGGCAGAGGTCTTCATCTTTGTAAATCTCCTTAAATCTCTTCTCCTGTGCCAGCCTGATGGATGATAGAAAACCTTTATGTTTATCATAATGTGAATGGCTTTGTACTGTTTAAGGGCATTGCTCTTTCGTTGACTTGTTAATTTTGTTAAAATTACCACAGACCTTTAGTCTTGTGTTGCCTAATAATTGTGCTTAGTACAAAGATTGTTTATCTTCAGATAGTTAATTTTTCCTTTTCATTTTCTCTCTCTCTATTTCTGATGCAAATGTAAGTAAGAGCTTTGTAGTGTCCCTGTAAGCTGTTCTGCATTTGGTATTCAGTTTTCACGTGACTCTGGAGAAAGGAAACTGAAGAAAGGAAAACACATCTGCTAATTTAACAAATATTCAGCTAATGGCAAGATATATGTATTTTGCATGTTGAGACTTCTCTTACCTGATCCTCTAACTGCCCTGTAGCGGATGATCTGCCTACCCAGGGCTTTGCATTTTTTCTAGCTTTGTACTACTCAGTCTTCTCAAATTCCCAGTTGCTTTGCAGGTTTTTTTGAGCTAGATCCCCACTAAAATAACCAGGTAAATGGGCATGAAAAACAACAGATGAGAACCAAAAGTGAAAAGCAGCAGAGCGTCATGATTTCAAAAGGTCTAAATAGCGGGAAAGAAAATACTCAGAATGTGAGAGATTTCACTTTCTCATCAAGGTTCGTTCATAAAACTATCATTTGGAGAGGCTATTCTGGAGCTTTCTTGGCGTCAGCTCCCACAGTGTGCAGAGCTGAGGGGACATAGTAATTAACAGTGGCAGTTCTCTCAGTACTTCTCTGGATCTTTCCATCCTGATGGGCCATACCACCTAAACTCCTTGGCATCCTGGAATCTCCTCACACAATGAACTTACAAAAAACCCTACTATTCAGGAACAGCCATATATAAACTGCAGTCACCTCTGGCTAGAATGTGGCAGCTGTTCCGTAGCCCAAAGCAAGACAATGCAACATTTAGAAAATAAAATCTGCCAATTATTTACAGCATCCTGCAGGATTATTTTTAAGAGATAGTGTAGGTATGCACAATAAAAGCAAGAGGTGTTTGGTGTTACTCTGCTTTGTGTTTTAAAAAGGGACCACATGTCCCAAATCTTGGCTCATGTCTTCCCTGGTAAATAGTACCATGCCTGATGGAGCGGGTGGGTCCTGCTTGTGAGCTGGGACATACCTTCAATACTGTTTTACTGCCTCCTTTTTTGCATGCCCCCAGATTTTTTTTTCAAATACTGCTGCCAATTGCCCTTCCTAACAGAAGATATTGGTAAGCTATTAGGTGCACCACTGAGACTTGTTTTTGTAAGTTTGGGTCTGAGCTCTGTTCCTCCCATATGCAGTGACTGCCAATCAGACTTATTCAGGATGCGTTAAAGGGGAATATTGGGGTGTATGTGTTGCAACCTGGTTCCAGGCTACTAAACTTTGCAGTTTCCTCAAACAACCCTGCACTGAGGGATCACCAGCTTTGCCTGCACTCTTGATGTACAGTACATTAATCGTGCCCTCCCTAATTCCTGCTTCAAGATAAATCTCTTGCGCTCCCATTATTTGGCTAATTGCTGTGGATTATATGGCAGTCGGGTGCTCTTTGGCAGGGAAGATTAATGGAGGACATTTCCTTTGTTTTGATTTCATTTGCTAATTGCTGTGTGGAGAGGTGGTTATGTTAATTCATCCTCTCTCCCTGTTAGATAGCAGTTTTGTTTAGCATGTGCTGGGAAAGGAGTAGGTTACCAGGAATCCTAAATGTTTCTTTGTCTTGCTCTGTGGATTTGGGAGGGGGAAAGTCTTCAGGCAGTAGGTTGGTTTTATCATTGGGTGGATGGAATGCTCATATGCTTATGTGCTTTTGTATGTTTCCATGCATAGGAAGTACTAATTTTAGGTGCACAAAATGAGGAATAAAGAATTTTCTGCATTTTTGCTGGAGGCTGAATCATCTGGTTGTTGGTCTCTTTGTACCTCTGTCAGACTTGTGGTAGGAAGTCAGAACCCCACTGAAAAACCTGGGCCTTTTAACTGAGCATGTACATCGCCATTCTGGCCACTGGACAAGATGCAGGGTCAGAGCCTGTGAGCAGCTAAGCATCCTTGCTCTCCCACTGAACGTGATGGGAATTGAGTGCTGTTACTAGCTCTGTTTTTATTAGGTAATTTTAAAAACAAATATCACCAAATGTGCAATTCTCTCAACTTTAGATAAATGTAGAAGTCTGAGGGAACTGGTCAGATAATTGAGCCGTTCACACCTGTTAGCCAGGAAGGAGTCCAAGCCAGTCACTAGTGACTGAAAATTGCTGCCATCTGTTTGTTCTCTGGCTTTTGCAAAGTGTCTTGGATGTCAGTCTTTCCTGCTGAGACAGATGTTCCCATTGCACATCTGCAATCAGGTATTTGTACTAATTGCTCCTTTCCATTGACAGGTTCATCCACAGCCATGAAAAAATCCACGTTCACCCCAGCAGAGATGCCTCAGAACAGAGGTATTATTGGAGTAACATCTGAAAGGCATAGTTGGGAGGAATCTGCCCCGTGCCTTCTATAATTTAATTGTTCTGTGAATAAATGAGACACCTCAGTCTCCAGAGTTATCAGCTTGACAGTTTTTACTAGAACAAAATTCTTTTGGTTCAGTGGCTGCAGCTATTAATTTAGGGATCCAGACATAAAGTCTTTATTAGGGAAGACTGCCAGTCTTTCTACCAAGAAGGCTGTCAGCCAGTCCTCTTAGTTTGGGGAAGATGAACAATCTGGCCATCTTTAGGTCTGGTTGTTTCAAAGAACTTTAAATTGAGAACAATAAAATCAACCCTGGATAGTGATAGAAATAATTATGCTAAGCTGTTTATGTTTCTGATAGTTTGTAGCTAAATGGAGGGGCAGGGTTTAGTTGTCTTTGGATTTATGAATTCTAACTATTATTTATTTTTTAAATTCCTGTGGAAGCCTTTCTGTTTTCACTTCATGAGAATATAGACAGGAGCACACTTACCTGCTCTAGACTGTTCATTATTTTTCTATTGCCATGAGAGCATCTTGTCTCTTTGGTAAACTCCTCAGAAGGAAACATTTTGGGGCCTCTCACAATTTTGTTGCTCTGCTCTTATTGCTATTGTTTCAACGTAGGCTCCCTGCACTAAGGCACCATCTATTTCTGCAGTGCCTGCATATTTCCATTATTCTTTTTGCATCCTTTTAAATTTTCTTCCCACTGCTGTGAGCTTAGCTATAAGATGAGCTTGGCTTACAGCAGATCTTCTTGGCTGACCAATAAAATTCCACCCCCTATAATGACGAGACTTCAAATTAAATAACCATGCAATGTCCTATCTGATCTTGGACATCACTGGGTTATAAGCTAGGACTCTTCAGGCATTTTCTTAATCTTCTTTAAGATTAAGAAAACCAGACTTTAGTGTTTAGAGTGCACGCTATATGTGAGCTGTCAAAGTTGCTTTGTGTAGGTCTTCAAACTGTATTTCATGTCTCCCAGAAGGGTGAAGATTTCAGGAGGCTGCCAGGAGGTTTTAAGATGCTGCCCTGTTTCAGGTCTCCCAGAAGATGGCTGGGCAGGCTCAGCTCTGCTTTGTTGTAAGCGGTTCCATTTGGAGCGCTTGGAACTCCTCTCGTATCAGGTTGGCAAACTTCGGCCTCAAGCAGGGCTCTTGGTGTAAGGTAGTCATTGCCCAGAATGTGGAAAGTGGTTTTCAGAAATCTCTTCATAGCTACTGAGAGCTTTAGGAGTTATTGCTCATGGTCTAGCAGGGAAAACTGCTTTCTTTTGCCATATGTGTCACTGCTAGAATGTTTCTGTAATTGTGGCTGAGGGTGGTGGAAACATGAAACATTACAGGATGTTTCATGTTGGAAATTGTTTTGAGATAGCTTGTGACTAAAAGTGTTTTACAGTAGTGTCTGAGAGAAGGCCCACTGTGAACTAAGTCATGTGGAAATGATTCCATAACACTTAATGTATTTTGCAATTCATAGTACTTATTATCCATGGCTCTCAAAGCACTTCAAGAAAGGTTAATGTTGTGAGAAGTCTTTAACACAGGGGCTATTGTTTTGCATGGAATAAGCTCACAAAATCACAGAGTAGGATGTTGAATTGGGCAAGGTGACTGGGAAATCCAGAGAGGAAAGTTGATTAGGAAAAGGATGAGGCTCAGATCCTCAGACGATTAAACAGCCTATAAATGCAAGGGGTACTCATTGCTCTAAGTAAAGTGTCCGAGCTTTGCCTCAGGAGTCCTAGCTCTTAATTCATGTCTAAACCCTGGCTATTGCTCCCTACTGTGATACCATCAATGAAACAATTGCAAGGCTAGATAGGGGAGGCACTGTTCAGTATGAGGGAGCAATAGCATCAGCAGACCAGGACCTCTCCAGTGCCAAGTGTTAAAACAATCAGAAGCCCATGAGGTCTCTTTTATGGCATTAGGAACAGACAATATTACCATCATGATACTGAAGCCATCAAGTCTAAACATACAGTAGCTAGTGCTGCCTTGAAAAAGCAAAGACAAAGTGTGTCATGGGGTAACATGTAACTGCCAAGCAGTGACCCAACACTTAGATAGAAGTGGCCTTTATCGTGCATGTGTATGTGCCTCTGAAGACTGAACTGAGATTATAAATTTTTTAGTGGGCATGAAGGTTGTTACTGGAAACATGGGCTTGCATATACCAGTCATTTGGAAAGCAGTTCTTGATGAAACATCATTAGCAGCAAATTCACCAGAAGAGTGGAAATGAATTTCATAGGCCATAGAACTAAAAAGCATCATGCTAAGTATTGGGTCCAGTCCCTTGCAGTTTCTGATAAACTTGAAAGCTGTGTAAAGGGAAGGGGGTTAGGACATTTAGCCACATGTCTGCCACTTTGCCAGCTGTTGTTAATGCTAGTAATAACTGATTCCTCAGGGTGACTTTCCTGATCTCCTAATCTTTTAATTAGCAGGAACTGATAACAAGGAGGTGACCTCCATAGACAAGGCAATGGAAATGATACAGAATCCCAAACAGAGAGGGGACTCTTACACTATTTTAGAGTTGAATACTATTATTTAACAAATTTGCCATACTGCAACATTGTTCAGGATGTGGCATTTCCCCTCTTAAAATAAATTAGACACAGGTGGAGGACACTAGAGTGTGGGGCCTGGAAACCCACCTAATGTATTATTAATGCACTTGCTCCAGGAACAGAGAATGATAACCCCTGCATACCCACACTACACAGCCATTTTATTTCTGCCCTGAGCAGGAGAAATACCATCTGTAGTGATGGAGGGATGGAGTTGGCATGATCCATCAGGCTCTTGGCAGTCTGCTAACTGCATTGGATGTTTGGACGTCCTTTGCCTGCCTTCCTGATTCTGTGCTAAAATCTGCCTGTTCATTTCATGTAGAGGTGCCTCCCAGTAGCTGTTGAGAAGTCACTGGCATCTAAGCTTATGCCTTTGATCAGGTTGATGCTGATTATCTAAAAATAAAAATCTGTCTCATACATAATGCTCTGGACTGTCTTATCTTCCAAGCCTGCTTGGAAATAACTGTCCAACAGAAATGGAAGACTCGTTCTCCTGTTGCTTGGCCCTTCTGATTTTCAGATAGTTGGAAGTTGTCTACAGACTTTGCATTGTCTTGTTTTATTTGTGATCTCTCTTGAGTCGTCTTTGTCGTCTTTGCAAGTGTGCATTCACTGTGATAAGCCTATATTAAATGGTCTGCTCTGCTGTTCCCCAGAGGTGTTAGTCTGCCTAAGGCTGGGGGTTTCCTTCGTTCCATGTGTGGCATGTAAGGCTGTGTGGTTTCTCTAGTGTTGCATCCCCAGCCTACTGACAGCACGGAGGCACTGAGCTCTTTGACAGGAAGTGAACTGGACATCCCCCTTCCTAAGTCAAAGGCGCCAGAGAGATTGGTACCTGCTGTCTGATGTGCAGGACACATCCTTGCAGATCCTTGTAAACTAGCAACCTTGTAAAGCAGGCACCAGCTGATATTCCCTCAGTAAGGAAGGTAGCCTATACCTTTCTAACCAGTAGGAAATACTACCATTTATCTATCGGTCCATGCTACTTCATCTATAAGAGAACGTAACAGAGAGAGATGTATTTTTCATACTTCTCTTTTCTCTCATCAAAAAGAAAAAGAAAAGTCTGGGCAAGGAAATGCAGAAATTATCATCAGGAAGTGTTTCTACCTCTCAAGTATGTGATGGGTGTTTCAGGCAATTTTCCCCTCACTGAGGAGAGACCTAAGGGCAGATATGGGGTCATGTGAAGTCATTCTACTTCCCTAGCAGTGCTGCTATAGCTACAGCTTTGTCTTAACATGGCTGCATATGGCGGTTGTACAGCTGCTTAGCACACACCACATCTCACCAGCTGCTGTCATGGGGTGAGCTGATTCCTGAGGCTCAGTAGTATCTGTGCCTTATAAGACCAGAAGCGGAGAACGTATGGAAGGCTCCTTTATGTTATTGTACTATGCCTTCCAAGGAGAGTTGGCGTCGAGCAGGCAGAAGGCATACAGGGAGCTTGGTGGTGGGTCTTTCATGGCGGGATGTGAAGGATGCCAGRTTGTCTTGGAATCCTGATATGGATCTGTGGAGCCTTTTCTTTGTTGCCATTCCTAAAAACCTGTGTTTTAAACAATTTTTAAAGCTCGTTTTTAGAAGAGGAAGCTAATCTTCCCTCCAGTTGGGTTATACACATCCAGTGAGGTGGAAACGTGTGTGTGTTAGTTATTCTTTTGATTTACTTACTCATGCAGAGGAGGTGAAACCACAGGGATGAGCCATGACCACATGGGTCCAGTCACTGTAGAACTACAGAAGATACTAACCCTTACCCTGAAAGCTGTTATAGTTGATATGTAACTGAGTTGATTTCTATGAGAAAAGGATGATTTGTCACATAGTATTCAAAGCACTTGAAGATCCTTCCAGCTCTGTAAAAATATATGGAATTATCAATGGAGAATATGATGCCCAGCTATGCAAAGCCCTGGGTGATTAATAGGGCCTGACTCTGAGAAATGATTTAGAACATGGCAGCTAAGTCTCAGATTCCCAAGGGAGAATAAGCAAAGCAGTCCCATAATTCCCCATAGTCTCAGAAGGAATGCCATTAAAAAATTAACTTTATTGCAAAATTAAATTTAAAATGCAGAATGCAACCAGGCAGTGCCCTTAATAGAGGCCAGAAAGGTCATATCCATTGATTTTTATTTTTCTCCATGGGATGTTGCCATCTGAGAATACTGTCGTGTCCCAAGTTGAGTTCCGAAATAGGGAGTCTGCAAATGCATTTAATCAATCTGTAATTATTGATTTGGTTTCAGAGAGGAAAGTATGGTCAGTGAAATGACAGGCTGGCTATACTTTCTATTCTCCTCCCAGGACCTAAGGAAAGGCCATGCTAGCCCAAGATTATTGCCTGAATCTGTCCCAGGAAGGCTTTTTGCAATGACTGCCCTATCTTTGGTGATTTCTGCATTGTAATAAGGGACAAAAATGATTTCTCATTGTCATACATGTTCTGTTCACTTGCTTGAACCCTCAGAGAGAAAATTCCTTCAATATAGCTGCTGGCACGTGTCCAAAATGGATTATAGCCAGAACCACCACCCCAAGAGAGCATCTGTTCTTTCTGGGAAATAGCAAATGCACATCAATCAGAAGAGCACACACAAAAGGCAGCCCATAAAATGTTAGTAGACCTGACCATAGCTGAAGCTTTCTGGCCTTTCAACAAATCTAACTATATCATGCAAAGTCGATTCTTGAACTTCCAACTCATCATAACCAACAAATTTCTCTTGGGTAGATGCACCTCCTTCAGCTTGTACACCAGGACAAACCCTACTGTTCTTAAACTGTTTATGGGTCATTTCCTTGACCCGGGGGACTCAATGGACGTTTTAGAGGGATGGCCCCACGTTGGGCGCCAAAAAAGGACTGTCGAAGTTTAACCCCAGCCAGCAACTAAGCACCACACAGCCGCTCGCTCACTCCCCCCTGGTGRGATGGGGGAGAGAATCGGAAGGGTAAAAGTGAGAAAACTCATGGCTTGAGATAAAGACAGTTTAATAGGTAAAGTAAAAGCCGTGCACACAAGCAAAGCAAAACAAGGAATTCCTTCACTACTTCCCATCGGCAGGCAGGTGTTCAGCTATCTCCAGGAAAGCAGGGCTCCATCACGCGTAACGGTGACTTGGGAAGACAAACGCCATCACTCCGAACGTCCCCCCCTTCCTTCTTCTTCCCCCAGTTTTATATACTGAGCATGGCGTCACATGGTATGGAATACCCCCTTGGCCAGTTGGGCTAGCTGTCCTGGCTATGCTCCCTCMCAGCTTCTTGTGCACCTGGCAGAGCATGGGAAGCTGAAAAGTCCTTGACTAGTAGACTACTTAGCAACAACTAAAAACATCAGCGTGTTATCAACATTATTCTCATACTAAATCCAAAACATAGCACTATACCAACTACTAGGAAAAAAAAATTAACTCTATCCCAGCTGAAACCAGGACACAGATCAATGTTCCTGTCATCAGTCCAATGGAACAGGTTTACAGAAATCAAAATATGTGGACTGAAAAAAATTTAGTGATGACACAGTGGGAGGAAGTACTAAGTTATCTGTGAATGAGTCAAGAGAATCCTACAGACCTGTCAAATTAAGACTGGATGGATCAGTCACCCCCGAGAAAAGAGAGTGCAAAGGAGCATAAAATGTCCAACAGAAATTTGCTCACAGACTTTAAGCCTAAAATTAAGAAAGAGCTGCTGAAACATGTAGTCAAAAGATGAGGCTTGTAAACATACAGAATTGGGGTAAAGAGCAGGAGGAAAATAAACCCTCTTATACTGTAAGAGGGTTATAAGGGAAAGAAACAGTAGATTATTCAGTAGATCAGAAGGATGGTATTAGCTGAGGATATCACTACATCTAGTCATTTTTTCAACTCATTTGGACAAAATATCAAAGAGAGAAAAAAGTCTTAAAGACTAACAACATGAGATCAGTCTTCAGAAAAGACAGGGAAGAGCTCCCAGCAATCACACTCTCAATGCAATTGCTAATAAAGTAGCACAAACAAATGTATTTAGGTTTTTTTTAAGCATCAGCTTGTGTTTGCACATAGATAATATGAAAAAAAGGGTCCCTAGGTGAAGAATCTCACTGTCTGCAGTAAAGGTAAATGGCTCCAGTGAGGGATACTGAGTGTCTGTTTTTATAGAGCAGTCATCTCCAAATTGTTTTGATCAGGCATCCCTATCAGTAAAAAAATTTTGAGTGTGCTCCCCCAAGCCTGGGCCCTTGGAGTCAGTTGTTGAATCTGTTAGGCTCTGAAGAAGCTGCCTGATTTTCTGAGCTGATGTGCACCCCTTGTTTCAGCTGGGATGAAATCCAGGGTGGGCCACTCTGTGCTGGAGACACCATAAGGCCTGGCACGAACTAATGCAACTAAACACTTCATTGTCATGAACTCAGACAAAGAATGACATAAAATCCAGTATGCCTGAAGAGTAGCTACTGTATGATATTGTTTCTCTAGCACATCGATGCTCTTGTCTTAGAACTACCTCAAGGAGAGATTTCTATTATTTCTGCGACTGTGGCCTCATACTGACAGGGTGCTCGGCATTGCACAAGGCAGTGTTGTGTGCTCTGTCTTAATGTGCATAGGCTGCAGGCCCTGAAGAAGGTAATGGGACTTCTGCTTGCTGATTTCAACAGATTCAGAACACAGCTTTTTCTCTAGAGCAGATACAGCACACTAGGGAACAAGATGAGTGAGTAAAGTAGTAAGATAGATGTCTTCAGACAAAATCAAACTTTCAGTGCTTAGATGCCCACTACTTGAATTGATTCTCAATGTCCCCTGCCTTCGTTAGGACAGATGTTTGCTAGGAAGTGTTTTCACTGTTGTTGGAGTCTATGGAGAAATGAAAATTATTTCTGCTAACAGGTAACAGTTTGGACACAAAAATAACAACAATTCTTTGAAAGTAATATTTCCACCTTGTTGTAAATAAGGTATTGAACCTTTCATTACAACACTATCTATGGCCTAAAATACTAAATCCTGAACTGAGCAAAAATAGCAGCGCTCAGCCTGTTGACTAGTAAAGGTTTGACAGTTTAGGCTTCAGAATCAAGAAATTTTTGGAAGCTGGAAGTTCTTCTTTCTATCCTGTTCTAGTCTTTGAAGTGTATAATTTATAAATTTTCAGTATGATTTGAAAAATGCAGTACCTTATGGGTTTTTTCTTTGTTTAATCAAAATCACGTCTTTTCATGTTGTATGATGGTATTTTTAATGTTTAGCAATAACATGATTTCTTTTTAAATGCCAGCTACCTGAAAAGTGCATTTAAGTGACTTCAAGGAATCCTTTTTAGCTGTAGCAGTCTGGGAGATCAGCCCGTCAGGTAGCAGAAACTTAATTTCCAATGTGTTTATGTGCATAGAGCTAAGGCCAAAAAGTATTTCCTTGTCTTTCCTGCGTGCCAGGGATCAGGAAGAATATTGGTACTTCATAAGATTTCTCAGTTGTCTGGAGTAAGGAGAGGAGATGGCCTCTGTATTTGCTTTTCTAACTAAACTTCTGTTTTCCTGAGCAGGAGTTTGCAAATCCATTGCAAATCAAGAATTTTCTCACTGTTGAGCACCATGTAACTCCAGGAAGATTAATGTAATCCATCAGATTAATTCTGTTGTTCTTTGGATTAACAAATTTAGCTAAAATCCAATTTCTTTGTCCAATTTGTTTGCAAGGGTATATGGATTTAGATCGAAGACTTAAACTGAGAAACAGGAAATGTGGTCTTTAATCTATTTTAATCTTGTCATGCAATTTTGCATTTTAAATTGCTAAGGAAATGCTAATTTTATTTTGCTGTTCACCATTGCCCTCTTTTTTGGCAAATACATACAGGCTGGTATGCTAAGTATGATACTACTCCTGAGCAGGAGGATATACTATACCTGTACCAGTTTGAATCAAGCAATGGTGTAGTTTAATATGCACACATTTAGGATCCTAATTTTTACATTTTATTATACTGGAAAATCACGGGTTCATTTTTATCAGAAGATTAATTTGTGTCAAGATCTAATTGGATTGAAATTGGAATTAAATTACAATGCACAAATAGCTTTAAATTTTTTTATTAGTTATCTATCCAGACTGTTGAAGGTAGTTTTACATGAAGCTTAAGAAAATATTTTTTACTGAAATCTGAGTCTAAAAAATCCCATCTATACTTAGGGAATTGAACAGATTGTTTCTGTTTGTTCATGTCTTTCAGTATTTTAAACTAGCTTAATTTACATTCTCACATGTTATTTTTCTTAATATTTTGTAAAAGAAAAATGAGCTTTCCTTGTTTTTCAACTCCCAGTTGGTTTCTCAGCTTTCAGTGAACAAGTCTTTGAACTGAACTAGTTGAATAAACCAAAACATCTCCCTGTACTAAGAAAAAAGTCTCCTGTTGTCAAAATAAGGTTCTTGTTTTAACAAGCCATGAATCTAGAAGTTTGGACAGTGGGTTATATGGATTTAGTGGTTCTACTTAAAGTGCCAAYGGAGAACCTGTATTGCTTGCTCTTTTCAAGTTGAATTTTAAACAAATTATTTTTAAAAAACCTAAAGGGAATATGCGTCTGCACTTCAGCTGCTTTAGTTTACAGTCCAACATAAGTTTAAACTGCTGATATTGGTAGCTTATTCTACATGTCCTGTGACAGCAGCAATGGCTGTTGGCTGATGAAAGGAGCCGGTACCGACTAGGTTACATGTATACATATTACTCTGAAAATAGTAAAAATGTAATCTTCATCCTACTGTTGCTGGAAGGTAGGTGTTCATTATTTCATTATATGCTTTCTGCCCGGAGGTGAGTGTGTTTTCTTCTAAGCTAATTCTGCTTTTTATTTTCTCCCCTGCAGAGCATGAGAATTAGACTTAGGAAGCCCATTGCACATTAAAAGTCTTGGTTTGGCCAAAAATTAGATTAGAATTAGGGCACAGGGATTCAGGTGATAAATGGTACAAATGCTACAAAACCCTGTCTTATAAAACTGGCCCAGGACTGTTTTCTCCAGTGTTTCTTCATCTTTGGCCGTTCATAAAAAGGATTAAACTGATTCATATCAAGGGAGACAGCCGGCTCAGGTTTTCTTAATATTCAGTCTGCATTCTCCTTTGCTTTGTGTTACCTGCCAGGTCATCCTCTTGCGTTGTCATAATACAACTAGCTGAATTTAGCTTTATTTTCTCTCTCTCCATAAATCTGTACTGCCAAACAGTTGATAGCAGGTCCCAGCAGTGAATATGCATGGAGTAATCCCAGCAGATAGATGGTTGTCCCTCTGCTTCACACTAAAATATCTGTACCCCTATACATGGGGTGCCTGCATTGTACTGTGAGCCCCCTCTTCCTTCTGTGCTCCGCTTTTGTCCAGACGGTGGCTTACTACTTCCAGGCTGTATACCCCCAGTGAGTATGTATCACTGRTGTCTTTTTTTTCTCAACTCCCTTTGAATTGTCTCATTTAATGCCTGGAGCCCTTTTCAGTCAGCTATTCAGTCAGCAAAATTTACGAGCACATGCTGCTTTCCCTTAAGTTTTTCCCTACGTGTGTTTGAAGAGGGGTTTGAAGGAAATCAGGCTGGTGGCTCTTGCTCTTTTTATGATGAATAAATGCCTCCCATTCCCAAAGATATGCTCTCCCCTCCCTCCCCGCTCCCAGGGAAAAAAACCCGTGCTTCCTTTGCTATGTTTCCTGTGGGAGGGCTCTTCGGAGGAGTCAAACAGAGACAGGGAGCTTTCATCACCCTTCATAAAAGACAGAGTTGTTGAAGCCTTTTCTCCTAAATAACAAATATTCTTTATTGCCATTTTTACTCTCGCCTGTGCCTAAAAACAGAGCAAACTTACAGCTCCGTACTTCTGCTCATGAGGAGAAACGGGAGGTCTCCCTTTCTCTAAAGCTCCTCGGAGAGGGTCCAAAACGGTTGTTCTCACAGGCAGCTGTCGGGGCCAGAAGAGCTCGCGCGGCCGGCCGGGGAGGCCGGATCCTGCTGTTCAGGGCCGTGGCCACAGAGGGGCACCAGAACCTCACGGTTGGGGCGGCTCGGCGCGGCTCGGCGCGGCCGGCTGCGCCGCTTGCCCCGCACGCCCGGCGGGCGCGGGCCCCTGCATGGGGCGGCGGCTGCTGCGCCTCCCCGGGAGAGCTGCGGGAAGGGGGGGCCTTCCCTCAGTGACTGTCCCCAGGTGGAGCTTCAGTTACCTGCTGAGAGGCGGGTTAGAGGCAGGGCTGGTGGAAGGGAACACCGGGAGCTACCGATGGCCCAGGCGCTGGGGGGTTGTCGCCTCCTAGGACGGTGGTTCAACTCATGCTGCCCTGCTCCCGGCAGCGTCGCGTGGCAGCCATCGAGCCCGGGGTACCGGAGTGCTGCAGACTCTGGCTGCAGCCTTACATTTGTATTTGGTTACTTACCTGGCAGCAGGGAGGAGAGAAGCTGAATGACATAGCGTGTCTTCCTTGGGAAGTTTCTCATGTCACACCACACGGTACTTGGGTGCTGCCCTCTGTCACCACCATCCCTCAGGGCACCACAGCCTCCTGCCAATTTCTTTTGTGCATACTTGTTTTGATGCTGCATTTAAAAATCCCTCAGAAATCTGGAAGAGCCTTTCAAAGTCACATCTTTAAACAATCTTCCTTTCGTTTGAGGATGGCAGACACTCAGTGAAGAGCAGTCCAGGCTCTCATGGGTGTGAAACAACTACACAACTGTTCCATGTCGATCATGGCACAGACTCACAGAAATATATGAGCCAGTTGCTGATACGAGTCTGTCCCATGTCACTCCTGTAGCTCTACAGGAAGATGGTTGAGAGAGCCTGATTCTGCACTATGTCTGAATTTAACAGAACAAATGAATGTTGGCTGCTCTGGGGACCACTGCCCACTGAAAGGTGCAGTGGAGACCTTTGGAAATCACTGTCTTGTGGTTTGCCTCCATTAAAGGCCACCATTTCGCTAACTAGAGATGTAGGGAAGCCCTAGTCTGCCTGCTGCCATCAGCTTAGTGTACAGCAGCTAGCTGCATTGAGAGGCATGATGAGTTACTGGTGGATGGTCATATTAGGCAAGGTGGCAAGGGAATCCTTGAATACAGTTTGATCCTTTGACTCTGTAACTGAGGTAGGGAACTGATCAGGCCTTTGCTTCACACCAGGGGGAGGTTATGTAGAAGACAAGCTAACATAGAATGTATTGATAAAAGGTCTTTTTATTGCATGAAAAAATGTTGGGTGCTTAGGCTCCACAACTGATGCTCTGTCTTCAGTGATGTTGACCAGATGGTGCAGCTCAGAACATTGACGTTCTTGCTTGTGCTGGGGAAAGGGCTAAGCTCAGAGCCGGCTTTAGCCCTGTGTACTCTTCGGCTTCTCAGACCTGAGCTGCCCTGTGGTTCATGAGGGAGTCTGGAGGCACCTGGGAACAAACACATCCCTGGACATAGTGGAGAGTGTAAAAAAGAGCTGGCATGTTGGTGAGAAAGAGGCTTGGCAGTTGTGGTTATTTTGTGCATTGAAGAGCATGTACTCATAGGTGCTTACAGAGAAGTTGCTAACTCAAGCAAGGTTGTGGATGGCTTCCTGTGACTTGCCAAAGTAGCCCTGCCCGCTGTTTGTCTTGCTTTCTGCGTCAATGGAAGGTTTTGTTCCCAAACCCTTGCTGTACAGCCATATAGTAACAGATGGACATGAAAATGCTGAGTATTCGGCTGCAGCAGAGTAGTCCTTTTTTGACAGAGATCCTGAATCCCTTAATCTCTTGAGGAAACTGCCAAAAGCTGCAGAGACTGCAGCACTGAGGAGTGGGAAGGACAGGCTGTGGCTTCAGCCTTCCTACAGGAGCCACCTGATGACATCAATTTTCATAGTTTTGAGGCCCCCCTGAAACCAGGAAATTGAGAAACATGGTGAGAGGTTAGAGTCCAGAGTATAGGTCTGTGTTCAGGGGATGAATCTGCCAGCAAACTCTTTGGCTGTCTGGCACATGAACCCTGATACCCTGCAGTCCTGTAGTATCTTTCTCAGAGCACCCCAAAGTACTTAGCTATATTTTTAAATGTCCCACTGTCCTATAAGCTGGTTCAGAGTCTTAAGTCCCAAACTGACTGATGGGGGCCCTAAGGCATAGAACTGGGTTACATGATTGCAAGGTCATACTAGTTTATCAGCTCCCGTTTGCTGGCTTAAAACTTTAAAGGTTTTACAAAGCTTCAGAGCTGAAATCCCTTTTCAGTTCTCTGGCTCTGTGATTTTTGTCTTTACTTTTTTTATGTAAACCAATTAAATCTCTTATGGGCAGGCTTCTCTGTTTGTAGAAGATCACATAATCTAACCCATGGTGGGAAGAGACTTCCAAAGCTGTACATGCTAGACAAAAATCCTGCCGAGTCTTGTGCAGTTTATTTAACCTCTGCAGAACCTGACACGTGCAAAAAATATTTTTGCCCTATATCTGAAAAGGATAATGTGCTTGTGTATCACATGAGGATCCATAGGCCTTTCCAGTCCATTAGTTACCACAAGGGAGTGTTAAACAACATCCAAAATGAGAAAACCCTTTTAAATGAGCAAGTCAAGGGTCTTAGGAAATCTCTGAATTACTGATACTAGCTTTTGTTCCATTTGGGGATTTCTTCACTATTTCAAGGACTGTGAGATCACCTGGAGAAGATTCACCCTGGATATGGAACAGAAGCCAGCTAGGAGGACTGTAATTTCCTATTAGTACTGTTTGGTGGTGCCTTTGGGAGTGACTACATCACTACACATCTCTCCTGCACTTCTCCCATTCCCAACCATGCTGTGACTGCATCCTGCCCTGCCTTCATATGCCAGAAGTCAAAAAAGAACAAGGGAGTGATGGAAAATCTGATATGGAAGTCAGTTGCTAAAGAATAGGGATATAATTAATGCCAGTCGACATAGCTTTATGGAAACTAGGTCTTGTCAAACAAACTTGATCTCAAGAATGTAATCTCAAAGAATGGATTGTTAAAGGCAATTGTGTAGATGTGATGTACTTATACTTTCATAAAGCATTTGACTTACTACTGCATGATAGTCTGGCTAAAATTTTAGTATTACACGATATCAGTAAAGTGCCTGTTAAATGGATTAAGAACTGGTTAGCTAAGAGAGCTCAAAGGCATCATTTGTGGGAAGTATTGCTGAATGAGAGTGTCCAGGGGATTTGGCAAGAACTGATATCAAGTTCAATGCTATTCAAAAGGTTTGTCCATGATTTGAAAGTAACTATAAACCATAGCTGAGTTTTAAGTTTTGCAATGCCACAAGATAGGGTAATAAATAATGAGGAAAATCTTTATATAAAGTGATTAGCATCACAAGGAAAACTAATTCTAACAAAACATGTATTAGCAGTCATATACAAAGTAATACACTTGGGAGCGAGTACTGTATCTTGCAGTCCTCCATTCTGTAGCTATATATTGAAAAAAGGCTGTTGCATTCCTTAGAGTTGATCACAGGAGCGGGAAGTGGGAGTGATTTTTAACCTACCTGTATGGCATTGACAGACTGCTAGTAGAATATAGCGTATAGCTCTAGTATAGAGTTTTTAAAGGAAGGTAGAAAAACTGAAGAGAGCACAGCAGGGGAACCAAGATGACTTGGAATGAGCAAATAGAGCTCAGTTTGTTTAGTTTCAAAAACATTGAGAAGTGACTTAGTGTAGAAGTACCTTCATGGAGAAAAAAATGCCAGGTGCACTTTTTTCCCCACCATGATCAGAGGATCCTTTCACAACAACAGGAACCAACATTTGGAAGCTACAGCAGTTTATATTAAAACTGCTAGTGTAGTTTATATTGAAAATAAGGTCATTTCTTTCAATAGAAGAATGATTGAATATTGGAAAGACTAGCAAGGATGTTTTTCATTTTGCATGTCCTCAGCATCTAACCAGTGCCTTAATGAAAGAGTCATTTTAACTCATTACCATTGTGCTCAAAGTGTAATTCTGTGGCCTGAAATATAAAGGAGGGCATCCACATGGTCCTTCTGCCCTTAAGTATGATTCTGTGAAGTGAACAACATGCTGAAGAGATTCCTGTTGCCTAAGCATCATCTTTCTCTTCGCATCATACTGAGGTCGTACGCAACCCTGCTGTATCTCTCTGTGCCGGTATTCAAAAACAACAAACCAGATGACCAGATGATGTATTGTGTATATGTATACACTCTCTTTCTCTTTATATATGTATATAACTTGCAAGAACCCATTGTTCTTCATCTTGTGCTCCCAAGCCATGAATGTTTCTGGCCATGAGAAGAAGGCTTCTGTTAACAGCTTAGGCTGTATTTCCAACCTGCCGTTTTCAGTCAGTTTGCCAAGTCAGACCAACTTGCTGTATCTCAATCTCATTTTCTGGCCCCTCAACCTACACCCAGAGCTTCTGACTGTTCTGAAGACTTTGCTTGGTCCATACTGCTCTAGATCCCTCTTCCTCAACCCAGAATGCAGGTAGGCTATTTCTGGCTTTCCCTACTAGTAGGAGTCAATATGGGAAATGAAAAGGGTGCTAAGGAAGTCTCAGTAGGTCCAAGCAGGAAAAAGCTCTGCTGTGTCCCCCTTCTTTGCACCTATGGGTTTGCAGATCCAAGGGAGGGGAAATATTGGAAATACTCAGAGGCTTTGGATGAAAATTAATAGGCAAAGATGGGGAACAGACAAACAGGCACAAGAAGATATGAGATACAGGGAGCAGAAAGAACAGTATGAGGAGGCTGAGGGGAGGTCTTTATAGTAAGATTTCCCATTAGAAGATTCCAGGAGACTAAGCAAAACCCTTTGCAGCCAAAGCTGCTGTTTTGAACACCCAGAAGCTTATGTGTCCTCCTCATGAAAGAACTGCAGCACTATCCTGTTTCTTTCTCGTAACAGACATGGGCTTATGTCCTCTCCTCCTTTTTTGTGCTTCCAATGGAGTCAGATTCGCTGAGCTGAGCTGAGGCAACAGCTGATCCTACTGTAAATACTAGTGCTGCTTTCCTGGCAGTACCCCTGCATTCCCACAGTAGTTGTGGCCAGGGTCAGTGACCCTTGCAGCCGCTTTGGTGCCCTTTACCCTTGCCTTCTTTCTCTGTAGTGGCACTACCACTGATTTAATAGCATTAATGTTTTAAGCCCTTCTCAGATCATTCTACTTCCATTGGCTCTCCTCTTTCTTCTTAGTTTGAAGAAATGGCAGCTCTTTCTTGCTGTTTGCTAATGAACCTGGAGCAAGCAGGAAGAATGGCCTCATAGAGGCTTCTATAAGCTCAGCTCAGACCAGTACCTGACTAGAGCAACTTTACAGCTGGCAAGAAAAGAAAGCAAAGCCTACCAGAGTMTCTGTGGACCAAGACTTTTTCTCAGATATGTTTCATTTTCTCAAATCCAATGAATTATTTTGTGATTTGTATTTTTTTCTGTTCCACGTGATTAAACCAGGACTCTATGAAGCTTTGTCAGCAGGAAAGAAAAATCCCTGGCTTGTAGGATAGACAGTATCCAAGTGGTCAGGATTCTTATGTGGGATACTGCAAATATTTACTGGAGCAGATTTGATCTGGGCTTTTCCACAGGCTAGTTCTGTAGCAGCTGTAGGACTGAGCCCTTGCCAAAGAAGCACTTATTAATTCACACTGAGTGAAAGTTCCAACAGGAGAGACTGTTCCCAGAAGAAGAAATTACACCAATCAAGGCATTTAACTATGCTGGGGGTGAGCCAAGTTCAAGTCTTAGGTCCAGAAAAGTAGACCAGGAACTTGAGCCCAACTCTCTCATATTCCATGTAGGTCTCCTTCTACATGCAGGCTTCTGTGTTGCCCAATGCAAATTAGGGAGCCTTTTCTAGCAAGGATTTCCTCAGGACAGTGAGTTCCTGCAAAACATGTAGATTTCAACAAATTGAGTATTTCCCAACAAAGCTGGTTATGCCAAAGACAGAAGAAAAAAAAACCATGAGCAGTTCTACAGGTAAGGTGCTGACAAGTAGATAGAGAGGGAGATGTTAAGGAGATAATTAGATAGTTGCCCAAGCATGGGCAGACTTGCGGCAGCTGCTGAAGCCATGTCTCTCTTTTGAGTTCTTGCAAGTGTCTTCCTTACTTGGGCTGCAGCATGTGTCAAATGAAGGAATTTTACTTGGAATCATGGGGAGGATCAGCAGGTTTGCATCATTCCCTCCCGAATGCAGTATGTGCCTGCAAAAGGCCACACACCCTTTCCTTTGCCTGTTTCCTTTCTGTGTGGAGGAGGAATGGAGCTGTTGATTGATGTGTGGTGCTTTCATGTGCACATGTGAACTTTGGGATTTGGGCCTGTATAGAAGCAAGTCCTGCCATTACATTTGCTCTACTTTTCCTGTTTTCAGTGCCATTGTTTTGGAGCAGCTTCTAGGGCTGTTTCAGATGCACGGCCACTTCCCCTCTCTGCCCATTTGGACCAGGGCTGCTAATCAGTGCTAGCAAAAGAGATCTGAGTAGATCTTTTGATTCATCATGTTCCACTTCCTAGAATTATTGTTGTGCTTGCTTGTAACTGGAAGGATTTGTTCCTTCCAGACACTTGGTATTGCTTCATGTAAGTGCAAGGTCACTTCTACAGCACTGGTTTTCATCCAGCTCCACTACTGCTTGGAAAGCATTCTCAAATAGCTGTTTGGCCTTTGGAGTGAGTTTGTCCCAGCCTGTTGCCAGTGGACATCTGGATCAGAATCATGGCTAGCATTGACTGGCCCCCTTGACAGTAGTCTTGGCAAAGAAGCCAGGGCTTGAACAGACCATTAGATAATTAGAAGCTACTGCAGTGACTTGCAATCAAAGAGCCTAAAGAAATGGATGCAGAGGGTCCTCTTGCACTCCTAGAAGTAATAACTCCAAAGGAGTAAAACTGGCTCTGAAAATGTTTCCTTTTTCAGAATACACCCCTGGGTGTATTGGAAGCTTTTGCTGAGTTTCCTGACAAACTGCTTTGTACTCCTGGTGGGGTTTGTAAAGCCAGGAGGCCTATAGGAGACAGGCCTGGATCTTTCTGTGGCTTGTTCACCACCCATATAATGGTTAAATGTTTCCACTGTGCAGTCTTCTATTGCTAGTTGAGGAAACAGAGGGAATGTAGCTGGACTCTCAGAGTCTAGACAGGATAGCAGGACTGGAAGCTAGACAAAGCTTCTCTTTCTCCAGATTGATCTTCATAGCTTTTGGCTAACAGGTCAGTCAGTGCCAGCTGCATGGTGCAGTTTTTGCAAAGAACCTGCAGAATTTTTGGAAAATTTTTGAGCATATCAGGAAGGGAAGGGTAATCCTACCTCCTGACTCCAGCTTTAGATCCTATAAGTCTAAAGTTTAAGCTGAAATTTAAGAGCTCTTCTCTCTGTTCTCCAGGTTGAGCACAAAAGAGTGGAGGGTTTTGTAAGTCTGAAAATCTGACATTGAAGTTGTTCTTCTTCTACGGAAACAAAGGGGGTGGGAATTGATCACAACATCTGTATTCAACCTTTTCAATTTTGCCAATTTTTTTTGGTGAGCAACAGCAACCTTTTCCATTCCGCCTCTTCTTTATTGCTCTCCTGTGAAAGTGAACAAGATTCACAGCTGTGCCTGTACACATACAGCATTTTGAAACTAACACTGTAAAGTAAAGCTGGATTTTCTTTAAATATTTTCTCTTAGTGAAGACCTCCCTAAACCAGAGGTGTTTGTGTCCTTTGCTTGATGCTCACCTGATAAATTGTGATGAAAAATAAAGTCACTAGTCAGCAACAGCCTTCATCTGAAGGGCCCTGAATGAGGCTTTGGGGTGGAGTGTTTTAAGCCTTTCTCTTCGAAACCAGAGTACTTCTGCCTGTGCTGTGTTAGCACCATTTCACAGTCCAGAATCAGTTTGAGCAAACTAAGCAGCTTATTACTGTTTCGGTAACATGCAGAAATCCAAATCCAGAGGGAGACCTGACTAACAGGCTCAAAATTTATTGGGAATCGAACGTCAGGACACTTGTGTGAATTATGAATTGATAAATGTATGATAAATGTTAAGAACAAGAGTCTTCCTGCATCAGGGTGGGCAATAGGCACTTGCTAGAGGTGGTTCAGACGAGGCTGCCTGGTGACTGCCGTCTGAGGAGATTCTGGTTCAAGCAGCAGGCGCTGACAGTGTAGGAGAGGACAGGGGACTGGGAGGAACATGGCTATTCCTCAGCTCGATAGTACACAGGCTGCCTGAGGACAAGTTTGTTGTCCCAAGTGCTTCCTTTGGGTGAGGAGGGAGGACAGGATTCAAATCCTTGCTGGCATGCGTATGCAGAGATGGAATTAAATCTCTCTTGCATCCAAACTGTACTTTAAGAACTTGATTCAACCCTCCACCAAAGAGGGACAATAACACACTAGTACATTTTCTGCCCAGAGACAATAAAATTCATTTTCTGCTTTTGTTTTAAAGAGAACTTTCATTCTTTTCCTCATGCTACCTCTGTCACACAGAAGTAGGCGTCAACTTTGTCCCAGCCCATGGCCTGGCCATCAGATGCCATCTACATTGTTTAGATCCTTCTGTCTAGAAGGTTGTCCTTGCTAGAAGACAATATTGTAACCTGCTTGTGTTTGGTGGAAAAGAAATTTACTTAAAATGTGAGAAATGGTACTGGCCCAAGTATGGCTCTAGGACACTGTTGTTCAGAAAAGCAGGATGTGGCAATGAAAAACTTTTTTTTCTAAAATGAATTAGTGTGTCTGCAATCTTTAGCTATGTGTCTATTAAGCTAGGCATTGGCTATAGAAATGGAATAGCACCTTGTCACTATGGTTGTGCTGCCTTTCAAGGCGGTTGAGAAGAAGGTGGTACACTATGAGCATCAGATCAATTCTGTGGAAGTGGGTGTTTCAAAACATTATGTATTTGTTCACTTCATCAATTGAAAAACACTTTGTGTTTGGCTGACACCAGCTGTACTACACACTCTGCTAGCTACCGATCATTCCTCCAAGCATGGAGTATCTGTGATAATCTTTTTATTTCATCCTATTGCCTTTCAGCCCCTCAGCCTCCAAATACTTGTGCCTTTCCACATGGTGTGCTGGAAATGCTCTTTCCAAACTTCTTTACCAAGCTCCTTTGAATGTTTCTGATCACTCTCAACACTCATGTCTTCTTATGAAGCCATTAATGTAGGATGTTGAAGTTCTACATGGAAATGGCAATAATGTCTCAACTGCAGTTTATTACTACTCTCCGAATCTTCTCTCTGTTCCCTTTTTTCCTTCCCATCATTTTATACGTGTTCATGACCTTATTAATTGGGTATTGCTGACTTGAGAAATTGTGCTTCCTCCTGGAGAAAGATTGCACCTTTGCCTGTTTCAGTGACAAAGCTAGAAAGCTGGGCAAAGTAAATAAAGCGTAACGCCCAATACGAGATTATAGTTAATAATGAAGTTCCTTCTTAGCTGCTTCAGCACTCTTTTTCTTGGGTTTCCACAGCATCTTCTGAGATGCCAAAGGTCAGGCACCAGTGCTCACAAAATAATGCTGCCAGCCATAGCCTCACCAACCCCTTTTAAAACTCAGTGCAAAGCCAGCTAAGAAAGGGTGTTTTGGGGCTACAAATACAAGCTTCTTGTGCCTTCTTCTGCTACTCTTATCTCCCCTGGCTAACCAGCTTTAACAGCCATCTCTGAGCTTATTCCTCCCTTGCTGATTTCCTGCTGGATCTTTCTTTTTCTCCTGTTTTTATCCCTGTCCTCGTGCTGCCACTTCAGTGCAGTGCCATGGGGAGAGAGGTTTCTTTTGCTACTTGGAGCACTTCCTGGCCAGTTGCAGCCTTTTTAAGGCAGTTAAAGTGGCCTGTAAATCCTATATTGCAAGGCACTTTCATCGATTATATGTTTTATTAACCCCACAGCCTCTAGCATGCTCTCAACTTTATATAGAGATCACAAATGATATACTAAAGATACAAAGGATGGGGTTGGTCTTGAAATGTTCTATCTACATGGTTGTTTTCTCCCCACTGCTTTTTAGTTTTAGGGGTTCCTTATGCCTGAAAAATATTTATTAACACCATCACCTCCTCCTGTTTGATGTCTAACTGTTTTGGCAGCAGTTTGTAGTGCAGTTTTCTATCTATCTGCATCAGTCCTGTGCTACATTTATTTCCTTTGCTGATAGTTTTGACTGAAATAGAAACTGCTAATGGATTTCTCCAAAGGGAAGACTTCCCACTCCACATAATCACCTCCCAAAATGAATATCACTTTTGTTGTTACAGTGACCTATGATAGAGACATTATTTTTACTTTAATTGGTGGTCTATAACAAGGGAGTTAAACAGAGTTCAGGACTGTAGTTCAAACAGGTATTTGAGTGATGGAAATCCAATGAGAAACTCTGACCATCAGTGAGCTCTTGGGGAAAGGTCACTGTTGGCATAACTTCCCTTCAGCACTCAGAGGACCACAGTGACAGAGCTTGCCAGATTTCAAGATTCTAGTTTAGAGAAAATATGGAACTACGTTTAGGAATGGTGTATCTAAATCAGCCAAGCAAGACAGAGGAGTTCATGGCGTTTGCCTGAGGTCACAAAGAAAGTCAGTATCGGAGATGGAGTATTGTGACTGCAGGCTTTTGCTCAGGCTGTTTGCCTCCAGTATGGAAATGTATAACCTGTCCAATCTTGTCTCCATGGGGCAGTGTTAATATGACTAGCAAATGCTTCAGAGTTCCCAGCAAACTGCTAGTGGGGACTCTAACTGGGCAAAATCTGTACCATCCAACCCTATGGAAGCTAACTGCAAGCTGAAAGATTTGATGATAGTATTGTTATCTATATTATATTCCACCATGAAAGGGATTAAAATATTATCTTAACACACCTGATCCTCCGAAATGCTACCAGGCATTTGAACAACATCATTCTTTGTGCATGTAGAATATTTTTCTCACATGGATCTTGCTGATTTCCCCTCATTCTAGATTCTCTCTGCTAATTGTCACATATCATTTCAAGAGCTAACCCCATCTCTGACTGCAGCTATTCGTTATCAGCCCCTTTGCCTTTACCACTTCCATTTGTAATTTAAACACCCTAATTTAATAGGTTTGTCTCATTATTTTGATTAATCATATTAACTCATATTAATTAAGAGATGGATTTAGGTAATGACAGAGGTTAATGGAGTCAGTTTTCACTTTCCCCTGGTTTTTCAGGGATGGGGGGACACAGGGGTAGGAGGGGAAAATAAAAAGAGAGACTAGAAAGAGTGAAAAAGAGAAACTGTTGGGGGGGAAATCTCAGTTAGCAATCAGAAATTCCCCGCTAATTGAATGTCTGATTTTATTAATGATGAAATTTGTAAAGGTCCTTAAGAAAAGAAAAGAATTTAGCCAGTTCAGCAGTTAAGTGTGAATATTAACTAACTCCGAGATAAAAGTTAAAATATCCATTTTCTTTTCTTTTCTCTAGTTCTTTAAATAAAAAGCTCTCTTTGACACTTCATCCCATTAGAGCTTTAGCTTCCTTTGCCATCCATTGCTAAATGGCCGGAGACTGTGCAGAGAATGTAATGTCCTGGATGGTTTAAGAAATGCTGACCTTGGAGAGCAGGAAGTTAATACATGGATCATCATAGGGCTTGTTTTCCTTGATGCTTGCTTTCTGATGATGCTTTGGTAAGTGGAAGAAGGATTCCAGCTCTGCCCTACGCTCTGTCTCTACTCTATCATGCTTGTTTCCCTGAAGCTCAAGAAAAAATGAACTGCAAACAGTGTCAGATTCAGACTGAACTTTGTGTTGGTGCTGTGGGCTGCATTTCCATCTCAACAAAGGCATGGTGAATCCTTTGCTCATCGAAGTCCCTTCATGACAGGGTCTCATGGTTATTACTCCTGGGCATGCCCAGCAGCAGACTGCTCCTAATTTGTCTCTTTCTTTTTCCTTATTTGTACCAATGTTATACAGGCATAAAATCCCATCTGAGGAGGGGAACTCTTTATAGCCTTACTGCCCTCGTGCAAATGACAGCATGAGGGCTAGTCAGTGGAAAGCTCTTTCATCCTGTGCTCCATGACACTTCAACTGACCTGCTTCAATGAACGTTTGAACAGAAAGCCATTTTGGAGCTGAAGCTGGTTGGTAGTGAATTGTGGGGTAACTGTGCAAGACTCTAGAGTAAGCAGTTAATCTTTCTCCTTACCAGAAAAGATTTCTGTGACAATGGTAACATTCCAATGGTAACATTTTTGTGACAATGGTAACATGGTATACAAAATAAAGGGAGGTAACCATACAGGAAGAAAAACTGTTATTCAAACCCTAAATTAACAAATATGAGCAAAGAGTTTGTATAAATTGTCATGAAAATAAATCAAAAAGAATTAGAACAGGAAAG
This sequence comes from Phoebastria nigripes, assembly GCA_035582835.1. Taxonomy (NCBI): domain Eukaryota; kingdom Metazoa; phylum Chordata; class Aves; order Procellariiformes; family Diomedeidae; genus Phoebastria; species Phoebastria nigripes. The sequence goes on along the minus strand of JAYKAV010003407.1, from coordinate 241,408 downwards.
TTGTTTTGTGAACAAACTGTTACAAAAAAAATATTTAATTGTGAGGGAACCTGACATCTTTGTATGTACTCTTCCAGTAAATGTTGCTGTTGAAATGTAGTACTCACAGGCGACTTATGAAAGGTAGCCAGTAAGGTTTGTAAGACCATGTTCTAGTTTGAAGTATAGTGCACTATCAGCCCAAAGATTATTTGGCAATAAATTACAAAGAAAAGCATCAAGAACATGGTGAACATTTCCTGTGAGGTATTTGGGGAAATACTCTTCAAGTGTGACTAGCTGTAGTCATTGTATTTATGTTAACTCAGTAGAATACGTTGTCTGTGGAAGGACACACAGTACCTCTTGACTATCCAGATTTCGTGACTGCAGTACAGTCCCTTGCTCTCAGCTACTTTAAGCTGAAGTTTGCAACACAGACAGTCTCATGTGAGTTTTTAATTTCATCCAACTGGAGTCCTTATACCTAACTTGACTGCCACTCAGAAGAAATTTTAATATAAATTCCAGAAGTTGATTACTTTTTGGTGATCTGTGATTAAAATAGCAGAAGTCTAAAGTGGAATTTTTCCATAATCAGTATTTCAGAGTGGATAAATGAAACAAATTTCAGTTCAAAAGGCACTAGAGCGGTTGAAATCTGATAAGACTGACTGACCTTTTTGTGACTTTGATGAGAACATCAAAAAACAATTTTGCTTTTGCAATGGTAAAAATATACCACATTTCAAGACTGTTGGCAACTTGAGAATGTTGACAGTCTGTTTCTGTGATGTTAGAAAACACTATAAAATTTTTTGTTGTTGTTTTGTTTTATCTTTGCTTAATATAAGCATAAATCAACTAGGGAATGGTTTCTGCGCAAAATGACAGTTGACCTGAACAGTGGAGAACCATGAGTTCAAAAGATCTGGTTGGTGTTCCCAGTCTAATATCTTTTGGCTTGCATACAGAAGTATAAACATGTAGGACTTGCATTTGAAAAGTACAAGGCTCAGAAGAGAGAGAATTCTAGGTGTGTAACATTAAGGGACTTCAGAAATAGATGACTGGAAGCGTCTAAATGCAGCCTGACATTATGAAATGACCCAACAAAATTTCACTAAACTGGGAATTAGAACAATATGACTGGCAGTGTGTTTTTGTTCAGAGAGCTAAGGTCTTGTTCAAGCAGGGAACGCCTCTCAGGCAGACTTTGTCTCTGTGGAGTCTCCCTGCGCTCTTACCAACCCATCACAGCTGCCTCTTTACCTGGGAGTATTCCTAAAACTCCAGCCTCTGAAATCCTCCTTTCCCTTGAAGAATTCTCATTTTATTAAAAGCATGCAAAGCTTTTATCTCAACAGAAAAGCCTGAAACAGTAGAATGTTAAAAGCTCAGAAAATGTAAAAACCTGATAGGAAAATCCAATGCATGTATATGCGCATATATATATATATAAATGCATATATAAAAGACAACAGTACCTCATGATGTTTTAAGACAGTTTGGGGATTATTTTGGAACCTGAATCAAATTTGAAGTCTTTAATTTGGCAAAACTGTCAATGATTTCAGTGAGGGTTCAGATGGACAGAGGACACCAGATACATTTTCATTGTGGAATTGGGAGGACTGGACTGCTCCTTTTTGGAGACATTTAGTGGATACTGTTTGAATTAATATCTGTCTAAAGGGCAAGTTTGAATAAAAGAGCTTGACTTTAATTTTTTTTTTCATACTCCTTCACTTAAGTTTGAAGTACAGATTTTTTTTTATTAACAGCAGACATACAACCAGAGATTTGCATACTGCGAGGAAGTACTAAATAGGCAAAAGCAGATTGTAATTCTAGCCTCTGACTAAAAATAAAGATTAAAAAAAATAACAGCACAGAAAAATTGTGTAGATAGGATATTTTTCTCAAAAAAAGCCACGGTAGTTTAATTCTGATTTTATTTGTGTTGAATTTACACCAGACAAAAGTCAATGGAGTTGCTTCACAGTGTACAGTAGCATGAGGTTAGAACTGAGTCCTGTATCTTAAAATATTACATGTGAGTGTATACACACTTTGTGGGTGCACTGTATCTCTTTGTCTATGCATATTCAAGTGTATATATTTCACAGCTGCTGTCTGCATCATTCACTTCCAAAACCAGCATGCATTCATTTTCATAACTTTTTGTTCTATTACAATATTAATGGGACTATCAATGGGAGAGGACAAGAGAAGCATTTTTAATGTTTATCTGACAGCTGCAAATTTCACTTGAGGTTGTTTACTGGGATCTGATTGTTGGCAAAGACGAGTAGGAAAGGCAGCAAGATGAATGGGATCACAGGAAGAAGAGATGTATTTATGGGTCCTCTTAGCACCATTTAAGAGTAATAAAAAGTCCTGTCTTACCCCCCCTTTACCAAGTCTTAAGTTTTAAACAGCAAAAAATGAGGGCTTGTTTTAACTAACTTCTGTTTAATCCAGGTGGCCTGTTCAAAGTGAAACACATTGCATTTAGATATGTGAAAATTAGATGAAGGTCTCAGTGTGTATGTTTATTCTCATCCAGCATATTTTCCCTAGTGGGGAAAATGCCTGGAAATAGAGAGTTTGTGGACTTGTGGATGAACCTGCAACGTGATGTCAAACTGTGTACCAAACTGCTGTTGGAGCTTGCCTTTTTTGACCTTCAGTTCTAGGACTATCCTGAGTGAGGCTTATTTGCTATGGGGAGAGCTGAACCTTTTCCGAGTTTTGCTCTGCAGTTTTACAGACCCTAAGTTTTACATACCCTAAGTTTTACAGATCTGGGCACTGCATCTCCAAATTTTCTGTGCTGTAAACATCACCTTAGACAAAAAAAACCCCAAACAAAACCAACAAACAATCTTGGAATTCTGCTTGTCTTTGTAGTTCATGCTTTAAAATGTTTATCTTTAAGTATCAGTTTTTCAACTAGAAATGCAGAGAGCCTAACTTTTCACCAGCCAATGTTTAAGAACAGAATCAGAAATGTATAGACTATAGATAACACAAAAATGGTAGAATGATAGCCTAAGAGTATTGTGTTCAGCTCTGGTCGCCTCTGTCACAGATTACCACAGACACAGAAGAATTTCAGAGCTAGGTAGCAGGCTGAGTTGTTTGGAAAAACAGGCTGTTTCATCTGAGGGAAAATCTTTGGAGAAGAGCATGGAAGTGTGAGGGGAAGGTTTAATTTTCCATGCAAAATGAAATCCAAAATAACTGGCTATGTAGATTTGAACTGTTAAATACTTCTTCCTGGGAATTACAGCTCATGTGCCTCTCTTTCTGTTCTTCTCACTAGGCTGGGCTTTTTTGGTGGACGATGTCTCCTTCGATGCACCTTGACTGCACTGAGAAGCTCTGGTGAGGACTTAGACGACCACTACAGAGCACTGTGGCAGATCTTTTTTTTTAGATTAAAAATATGAAGTTTCCACAGGAAGCAGAAACATTCCCCAAAATTGTAATTATGTCAAAGGTAACTAATCTGGGGGAAGGCTTGCAAGAACTTTTAGTTGTCAGTATGTAAAACAATAATTGTCATAGTACATGAATTCCTATTGTGTTTTGAAATATCAGAGTGAGGAAACAATACATTTGGATAGGGGCAGATACAAAACCCTTGGAAAGGAAATCAAACAGCTATACAAAATGGGGTTCTCAGCTGTAATGGATGGCTTCTACCATTTGCTGTCTTTTGGCAAAGCAGTTCTCAGCCAGAGCTAGAGTGCTTTGTCCTGTGCTGAAATAGTGTGTTAGAAATACACATTTCACAGGTAGTGCACAGGAAAGACAGCTTGGATGGGTAAAGAGGGAATTTGACAATGAACCACTCAACCAAACCAGTGACCTCTCTGAGATGCTTTTGTGAGCCTGTCTGATCTGTGAGCATTTGGGCTGGATGGTTTTGGTAGGGGCTTTCTTTTCTGGCATACAGTCCTGCCTTTTCTGGATCCCCCTCTTCCCCTTTCTGTGGGCTGGGGAGAGCTGTACAGGCAGACAGCATATAGCCATGCATGCAGTCCAGCTGCTTTGAAAACTGTCTTGTGGGAGCAAGGGAGGAGGTGAGAAAATGCTTCATTGCTGCTTGTGCCGGGGATCCCGGAGAGACACASAGACATCGGTGGAGTCCACACATCACTGCCCGGTAACTCCACTCACTGTTTATCAATTACCAGGACTAATCTCTATTCAGTGTTAGGTTTGGGTTAATTACAGTTAGGTTCCCTTCAGTAGTTAGGTTAATTACAATAGGGTATTCCCTGTTGTCACTGCCCCCAAAAGAGGGGTCTGGTTCTGGCCCTGTTCCCTGCCTGCAAAATCCAAATTTGAACTGGGACTAAGGCAGTCTGGACCAGTGCTTTATTAAAAAGCCAACGGAGCAGCAACCATGTTGCACATGCCTTCATTGCTTAAGGCTTCCCCAGCACTTTTAAAGCAATGTAGATTTGGTGTGTCCCTGCTCAGAGACACTCCTATGCACTTTACACGACAGGCAGTATAGGCTTAGCTATTCACTTACCTCTGGACTCCACATGCAACTGTCGCCTACAGTGCCACTGCTGGCTGGCAGCCTTAAAAGCTGGAGCCTCCTTATTTGGAAGGCCTCTGCAGGAAAAGAAGAGTCCTACCCTTTAATTTAATAGTGAAATTGTTGGTGCAGTATCTGCATATCTATTAACTGACTGCTGGGGCCAAAACCACTGTCATTTCTCCCAAGTTTGCTGCAAACTGGCCTTTGGATTCCAGTTCTTCGTGATGCAACAGCCTCAGCAAGCTACCACCATAAAAGTAGCATCAGCAGGGCCTTTATCTCTGGCATGCAACTGTCTACATCCTCAGTCCCAATCATTGCATCTTTCTAAGCTGATTCCTCTGGGAAGGAACTTTGGTTCATGTCCTTTGGTCATGAACACAGCTACGTGCACAGGGGACAGCCTCATCTATTGGGCTAAGCATTAAACTGAAAGCCCAGGACCTGTATCTTTAGATACCCCTTTTAGTGCAGTCAAGTCACTTAACTTCACTGTCCCAGCTTCTTCCTCTGGGAAAAGGAATTCAGCACCCTCTTGCAAGGCAAGGTCTGATGAGTGCAGCTGATAGACTGGTAGAGTGAGGTGAAATGGAGGAGGCTCGTTTCTTCCTCCCAGCTGCACCTGATTCTATTTAGGGCCCCTGTGGTAAAAAGTGCTGTTTGGCAGAAGGGGTCTCTCCCAGTGAAGGTGGCAAATTTTGGTAGGTTCTGGAAAGAGCTCTGTGGAAGTGCTTTCAAAAGTTGCCTTTATGGAAGAAGGTAATAGATAAAGGAAAATGGAGAACTGTTACTTGCTGAATATTACTATACTAGAACAAGGCAGTGCTCCACAGAGCTGACAGGAGGTTGGTTTAAAGCAGATAAAGGAAAGATCTTCTGTGTCTGGCTGCTAGAGGCTGTGGGACCTGAGAGCACTAGCATGTTAAAGAGGAACTAAGCAAATTTGTGGACAACAGGCTCATTAAATGGGTGCTAAAGAGAATGTGAGGAGGTACTGCTGCATGTCACAGCTCTGAAGGAAGAGAGGTGCTGCCAGAGGAGGATTTAGGAGAGATGGTACATGACTCTGCTTAGCTTGCTTTGTTTTGGAGTGTTGTGTGTGACAGATAACTGGTAGTGGTAGGACTAAATGTGAGGTGACCTGCGGACAGAATTACCAGAAGAGCTTGTGATCCCAGTGGCCTGCACAGGTTTTAAGTGAAAGCAAATACCTCTACTGGCCATGAGGGGGGTGTAGCACCCAGTGAGTTGTTTCCCCAGGGTGATACTGACTGACTCCTTATATTTATGTGCTGAAATTCTCCTTAGCATATCCCAGGTTAGCTGGTGGATGAAACTGGACAGACACCAATAACACACCTCTGTGGAAAAGTATCTTCAGTAATGCTATGTGTGCACCAAGCCTAGAGCTTGTTCTGTGGCTCAGGAGGTTGGGGACAGACTGTGTGCTTTCTGCCTCTCCTGCTTCTTAAAAAGTCCCTTTAGCAATGAGCATTGATGTGCAATAGGCTTTGCTGAGCATGCTGGCAGCAATGATTCCCAACTGAGTGACATGATCACAGATRGCACCTACTCATGCTTCATGCTTATCCTGGAAGCTTGTTTCACAGCATCATCCCAAGATGCTGAGAACAACTATGTTGTTACATGCAGGAATATTATTACGGGGCCTTCATAGGTGTCTATGATGCTGAGAGTCACGTGCCATCTGCTTGTGTGAAGCTCTGCTCTAAGCCGACTTGATTCTATCTCCAGGTTATATGCTGAAGTGGTAAAGGTGTTTGCTGTATTCCTTTTCTCTTTCCAAGCTAATGCCTTTCAGTTGTACCCATCTCTTATCAGAATGACCTTTGGTAGGACACAGTGTGGAGATTTGGGGAGTTAYGTTTAATATATTTATGGTTACCTTTATTCATGTTCATAAAATGCTTTGCAGGCATTTATAGTGTAACTTCGGATCGTGTTCCTAAAGTAAGAAAGTGTTATATCTAGCTTGAAGGTAAGGAAGTAAAGGTAAAAGGAGGCAAAGGGATTTGCCTAGGTCTGCAGATAGAGTCACTGGGCATTGACATCTCAAGTCTGGTGCCTGCCTTTGTGCCCTAAAATGTGACTGCATTGCTGATAGACTGGGGAATCACTGAATAATAACTTTGCTATGCTGGGCAGTAATAAAGGAACTCTCATCTGTACCTGTAAGAGACCAACTGGCAGCTAACACCAAGGCCAACTTCTAACCCACTGGAACAAAGACCTGTTTTCCAGCGACAGGAGACAAAACTTGATAAGGGAACAGGGGGTGGAGATCCCCTGAGCCTGTCTGAGGAATGTCTCAAACACTCACAAGACTGAGGGATGGTGAATCCCAGGAAGGCTCCTCTGTAGAGAGTTAACTGGGTCTGGCCCTGGGAGAAGAAATATGACGACACCATAAGTCAGCCAAATAAGGGAGTATCCAGATAAGTGTTAAGAAAACAAGAACTACTGATAAAACCAAAGAAACAACTACTTGAACTGAGTGAACTATCCTAATTAGCATACTAAAAAATCCACCCACCAGCAGGAAAAGCCCCCTACCCAACAAAGCCCCTTCCCCACTGAATATGCGCAGTAAAAAGAAAGGACACTGTGAATTTAAGTGAAGAYGAGACMTATAAGAACCAATAGAAGYGAACTACGAAACTACMCCCGTAGCAGAGGGGCAGTTTGAAGTGAACGGCGGGCATAAAAGGGGAAGGCAAGGGGGGGAATTCTCTCTCTTTCGACTTTCGATCTGGGGACTTGGGACTCATTTCGGGAACTTTTGAAGGAGCGCTCCTGCGGACCAGAGACCCCCGTCGGCTGGACCAACGCTGGAACCTGGACTGGTGATCTCTTCCTCTCTCTTTCTTTCTCTCTCTCACTCTCTCCTTCTCTCTTTCTTTTATTCTTTTACCTTTTCCTAGTAAGTAATGCAAGGCATAAACTCCCACAGCAGTGGTGAGCAACAGGCTTTTCTGCTACCCAATTATTTCATAAACTCCCACATCAGTGGCGAGCAACAAGCTTTTCTGTTGTCCAATTATTCACCAATGAGCCTAGCTATAGAGTAAAAGTCTTTGCTTATGTACAGACCTTGAGTGTCGTTTCACCTTAATCCATACTAAGGGAATTTGCGAATCTGAGTCACCTCTCCCGCACAGGCGGGACGTGACAGTACCTACTGGGAGGACAGCACTGGAGAAAGGTGTGTGCATGATGGGAAATGGGTGGTCAACTCTGATTGAAACCTACAAAAGTTGTACAAACTAGTGAATAAGTCTCTAGGTTTCATGGGTGCTACGTGAAGACCAGAAGAAGGAAATACTCTCAAGTATCAAGTTGAATTTAGCAGTAGAATTTATTCTCACTGGATGTTGTGGGTGACCAAGAATATAAATGAGATTAGGTATTCAGGTCCAGTGATGGATAATAAATGGAATGGTTTGACTACAGCCTTTGGCCTTATGAACTTCTTAAAGGACTGGGTGCTAGAAGAGTATACCTGGAGAAGGTGGGCTCTTTCCCAAGCATCTGGTGCTAGCTGTTGGTGAGACAGAATATTCGGTGTGATGGACCTTTGGTCGGTCCTTATGAACTTGGTAATGCACATTTTGCTATGACAATCAATGTAAGCTCTAATCTTGAGAATGATGGATAGTTAGTAATGTTAAAAGCTATGACAAGATCCTACAGCAACTCTTCTGCTCCAGTCTTCCTTGCTCTGTCCTTGCAGCACTCTGTGCAAAACTCCAGTTTCCTACATTCTAACAAGTTAACAAGTACCAGGGCCTACATGGGGAGCCCAGGTCCTGCTTTCAGAATTGCTGGTAGGGACTTGCTCAACCTGTGATCATGCAAGTCTGTTCTGAACTAATATCCTGCACTGATCTCCGACTATGCTGTGCTTGTGAGATTGCAGTGTTTCAGAGGCAGTTTAAGGCTCAGTTTAAGGCTGAGGTCCTTTCATGTTGATGCAAGAGCTGATGTTAACATTGTTGTTCTAGAATTTGACAAATGTGTTAATTATATTCTGTGTTCTGTAAGTGCTGTTACTGCAATACTGTTCACTTTCTGTCCTGACTGTTGCTGCCTGAGTTGTGAAGTAACCTGACATATATCTGTTTTAGAGGTGACAGTGTTTTAAAGGGAGGTGAAATGATTCCTCTATATGAATTCCAAGGTCTTTTTGAAATGAAACACTACATGTGCCTAGCAGTAGTAGATAATAACCCTTCTTTCAAAGTCCATTTGAGCAACAAAGCTGCTGCCATCTCAGTGTTTTGTATACATTTGTGAAGTAAAACAGTAAGTATTTAGAAAAAGCACTTATACTGTATCAAAACTGTAAGACATAAAATGAAGCAACTGGGGGCAAAGCTTCCCCAGACCCTCTCCCTATTTTCAAAAATCCTAAATAAGTTTAAATTTGAAATCTGGTGTTCATTGATGGCCTAGGCTGGTAATATTCAGACTTGCTCCTGTGACTTACGTGGCTGGGAAAGGAAGAAATTTTGGAGCATAGTGAAGTTTTTCCAGAAATCACACACCTCTTTTGCCTGTCTACTTGGGAAGAATGTAAATGTGAGTGTGTTTCCTGGTGATTGTCCAGGTGATAGCCTCTTCGGCATTCCACCGAACGGCCACCTGTCTGCCTCTAATAAATGATGGCTATAAAGGGAAGTGATCGCAACCATGATACAGCCAGAGGCATTTGTTTATATTCTTATAATATGTATCAGATTGAATAGAAATTATCACTTACAATTGACAAATGGAGAGTGGAGATAGTTGGTGGGTATGAGGAAGCTCAGCCAGAGCTGGGCCAGCTGCAAACTTTCTTCAGTGAAGGCTGTCTGCAGAATGCGGGTGTCGAGCCAGCCAGTGATTAATGGTGAAGCTGGAGGCTTGCTTGTGTTAATGATCAACATATCTTTGTATAGCAGCACACAGTCAGTCAAGCATCTTGTTGCTTCTCAGAAAGGATCCTGATGAGTAGAGGCTGCCATTTTGGGGGTAGAGTGTGTAATTAAGTAAATGGGGACCAAAGCAGAGGAGTGTTCTTGGGCATTTCTCCAGCAGAATAGTACTGACTTGCAGTGTTGCCCCTTGCAGTTTAAGTGGTGTACAAGACCAGGATTGCTGAACCTAAGCAGAGCACGCCTGGCTGGATGTAGAAGTGCTATTATACGTTACTGTAACGATAATACTGTTGTGTGAACAAGGAAAAGGGGTATTCCTTGGATCTCTTTCAGATCAAGAGTCTGCCTTATATGACAGCTTTCCTGAATGGCTGCTACTATTTCTCCCTCTTGTCTCTGTGTAAACACAGCACTTCCTCTTCTGGATCAAGAAGCTGAGTATGTCCAAGTGAGAAGTCTAAGAACTGATCAGGGGGCTGGAGAGAGAGCCAAGTGCATTCAATCTGCAAACAAGCTGAATGTTTTAAGCTCCCGTTAGCATTTGATCCTTTTTGGCAAGTCTTGGGAGGGATACTGGAACTAAAGAAAAATCTTGGACCAAAGATAGAAAAACAATTTCTTAAGACAAGTGATACCATCTCTGCTGCTTGGCATAAATTTAAAACTAGACTGGACAAATCTCTAGAAAATATGCAGCTGGTAGAAGCTGTGAACTATGTGCCCTGTATGAACTATTTGTCAGGAGAGCTTTTTGGATTCTACATGTGAAGACCTATTCCTGCAGATATCTGTAGTGATCTGCCATGTTCTTATTTGCTGTCTGAAGCTATTTGGAGATKGGGTTGTTGAAAGAAATGAAGTAGGAGTGGCTAAGGAAGCGAAGTGCGGTGAGAGTTCTGCAGTGCAGGTCAGTTCCATCCATTGTGCTTGCCTCCCATTTTGGTATGAAGGAATAAAGATAGCATCATCACCTATGGATATTTTGTAGAAGAAAAAATTACGGAACATGCCACAAGCTCTAGCATAGAGTTTGATGTCCTCTCACCCACCTCTTCCCTTCTGAAAATGTTCCATATAGGCCCAGCCACCAAGGGTGTCTGTCTGTGAGTCTATGGGATACAGAGCTGACTTGAGTGAAAGCTCCATCTGAGAGAGGCCCATCACATAGCTACTGCCAGGAGTGGGAATAGACTTCGTTATAAGCTGCCTTTGTGCTCTTCTTTCTGTTTACTGAAGTGCTGCCTTGGGCCTGGTAAGGGAGGCTACCCTCTAATTCTTGGAGTCTTGCCCTGAATCTGTCTTTTCAGTTTGGTAGAAAACATATATCCCAAATCTCTGAGAACTCATAACTCCTGCTGGATGATAGGTTCAGGGAGTGCTGCCAGTCAACCCTGTGCAAGGACTTTCAACTTGGAAAGGAATGCGCTCTCTCTTAATTTTCTGCCCAGATACTGAATACTAGTAGGGAAAGGGTTATACATGAGTTGGGTAATTCAAAACCACATGACAAAAAAAGTGAAACATTTGAAAGAAGCATCAGTTTCTTCCTAATGTGTTAGCTCTACTGATGGCTGTTACTTTAAGTTTCCCTGCCAGCAGAGGAAGCTATTGGATACAAATGAATTCTCATTTTTCTTATGCTGCTAACAACTAAAAGGCAAATGGTGCTTTGTCTGGCTTGCATGGGACAGCAAACTGTTCTGACTGTAGACCCACTGGCTTTGGCGTGCCTCCCTGTCTCAAATTTCATTTCACACCTCATGTTTGTGCAGTGCGAAGGCTTTTCTCCAGAGATCTGGCTTAGATAGAGAGTACTACTCTACTCACTACTGCCTGGTCTTGCTATGACAGACARCTCCTTGCATAAGTTAATAAATCACATAATGTATGATGTGATCAATACATCCCTTCCATATTGAAATGCCAATAGTCAGCTTGCCCGAGCAAGTAGGAGACCAAATCTGGTACATATACACCTCAAATCCTGTTATGTCTATCAACATGTTGCTTTTAGGGATTTTGTCACTGATGCTGGCACTGTAAATTCTCTAGAGCAGTAATTTTGATGTGTTTCTACTTGTGAAGCATCATTCAACAGTAGGACATTATTTTTATCCCTGTGCTCAGAATTACGTGCTTGTTTTAGCTTTAATGTCACAGCTGTGGGCTTATATTCCTAGTTCTGTCACTGACTCCTGTGCCCTGGAGAACTTGCTATTGGTCTTTGTGCTGTACTTTTTGATGGGTCCGCAATACCTTCTACTGAAACAATTCTTCAGGCAAGAAGAACCAGCTAAGCAATGCTTTGTGAGTAAAACTGCTAGGTTGAATGATAAAGGAGAAACTCAAAAATCCCTTTGCTGGTTTCTTAATATCTTTTTGTTCGGAAAAATTAAACTGTCCTTCTTGTAAAGCTTACAAAAGCAGAACTTTGACACTTGTTTTAAACCTGAAAGTCCTTACAGTAAGAAAAAAACCCTGTTTTTTGCCTTAGCTTTACCACACTTTGTGTGTTACATTGACCAATTCTTGTCCTCTTTTAATCCAGAGAAGCACAGAATGATGTTTTGAGGGGGAATCTAAGGCAGTCTGAATTTATCCACTCAAGTCTGGTACTGAGAAGAGGAGGTGATGAATAAAGTACTTATGACTTCGCTTAGATAAATGCCACTTTGTCATGGTATCATAAATAAAGTCTGTGCAGTTGGAACAATTAAATTAGGTACTGGCAGCAATTAGGTGTTACCTCCTAAATATATTTGTTGGCAGGTGCTGACACATACCTGTAATTGCGGTGTGATGGGGTGGAAGAGATGTCTTTAAAAAAACCCCTAAACCAACAAAAACACATAACAAAACAACCAACCCCTCCTGTTCTTTGGTGGTTCACTTTCTGATGTCTGATGGAACATTATTGATCTGAAGGGCAGTGCTGTTGCATTCGTCTGACTGGTATTTGAGTAATAACTTAATTTGCTGCAGCTTCAGTATAGCTGTGCTTACCTGCTTTAAAGTTTAACTGAGTATTATCTTGCATGTTCTTACTTTGTGGTCTTCTTGTAACTGAAGTTGAAAATGTCTATTGCCATGTTCATCTGGGAACACTGGCTTTCATTCAGAGATACATTTGAGCTACGGAAGGATTTAAACTGAAATAGGAAGAGATAACAGGCAGTGACAGTGTATCTCAACAGTATATGGTGCTAAATTCATTAAACACTGTGAACTCATATTAGTAAAGTTATGGGAGATAGAGGAGACCATGATATATATTGATTATGTAGCTGCAACCTGGGTATTTTCATAGCTGCAAAGGCTTTCCCCCTAGCACAAACTGCTCTGTGTTGGGCGTGGGTTTTCTTTTTCCAGCCAGGACTTCTGTATATAGAATCCTGGCCTTTACTCCAGTCTGGAAAGTTCTCCCTATTTCATCAGCACAGATGTATGAAAAAAGCTGTGGAGAATGAGAGGAACTGAAAAGGATCGAATTAGTGTGTAGAGGATACAGTCAGTGAAGCTAAAAGTAAGTGTGAGCTGATAAAAGCTAGTGAGAAGCAAGGGGCTGAGTATGGTTCCTCAGCATGCTTCCTAGAGAGTATCTTAACCTGCTTTTGGTAGGGAAACTTCCCATCTTTGTCCTCTCTATCCTCACTGACAAAATCCATGGGAACTATGGCAGTATGAAGCAGCTGTAAAAGTTTAAGAATTTATGTAGCTTGGTGTCCTGTTTGATAATGGCACTATTGCATACTTCTGTGAAGAACAGCAGTGTTTGGTAATCCAGCAGTTTAGGGGCTTCCTGAGCCAAATGTTTCATATTAACTACTGTGATGAAAGGTCCTTACAAAGACTTTTGTAAGCCTAGGCTGAACTACATTTAGCAAAGCAAGAGGGGGAACAGTATGAATTAGATCTTCGCTTGATCCCTGAAATGTACACAAAAGTGTAACCAAGATACCTTCAGCCAGCTCCAGAGTAGCTTGTAGGGCAGCAGTGCCCTGGCTGTTTTGATGAACTCTGATTAAAAATGCAAAGCTCATCTTTAAAATAGGTGGGAAGGAGTTCAGTGAAACCCTGTGACCTGGAAGAAGGGAGGACCAGAAAATACCATCTGTATGGGGCATTGTTTCAGACCAGAAGAGTTCTTGTTTGTTTGGTATAGGATTTGAATCACAGGAAGAACTTGTTCTCACTCCATAAATGAGTGATTACTTGTCTTGTTATGGAGAGCAAACGTAGCCTTGTTAATATGGTTGCAAAGAGCCCTGCCATCATCTTAATCAAAAGTTTGGATTTAATTATACTAGGGACCCTCCAAATTTTACAGCTTTCTCAGAGCCCATGGCACTTACAGTTCCTATATGAAACAGAACTGATTGTAGCTACCTGCCTTCCTTGCTCAGTACAGGGCGATGAGGCTTGGAGTATGAAGGAACATTTATGTGTGAGTGACTGGACTGAAGATGTACAGTGGAGAAGGGATAATGCCTTAGATGCAGTACAGCAGCCTGCAGACTGTTCTTGGTTGTCTATGTTATAAGCACAAAGAGGAACAGGCTGTGCACAATCTAACCAACTCTCAACAGGCTCAGCCACAGACTCCTGGCAAGCTGATGCTATTTAGAAAGAACACTGGCATCTATTTTGAAGAAAAAATAAATCAGAAAGTCATTACTTGTTAGACAAAGTGATAAAAGCCCTAACATAGCGTATGGGATTTCCTTCTCCTTACAGGCTTACTGCTTGCTCTCTCTCCCCTACCTTTTAAGGAGCATCGAGGATTTGAATTGTTTGTTGGGTTTTGCATGTGTGCTATTGTCCTCTTCTTGCTTTTTCCCCACCTGCTGGTTTCTCTTCTCTGTATCTGGGCCTTCCAGGCTGACGTATACCTGCAGCATGAATGTGAAGGTGTGCAGCTCAGGCACAAGGCCATCCCCTTTCCCCTCTTTGCCCCTGTAGCATGTGCCAAATACATTAAGACTCCGTCAAGAGGACTGCTACAAAAATAATAGCACTGGCATTATCTCTGCTCCTCCTACTCCCCTAGGGCTCCCTGTGCAGCATTTATGCATTGTTGTTAACAGGGTGGGGATCCTACCTCCCTCCATGGTGCTTGGAAAAATGGTCCCCCTAAGTGATGTGAGACTTTTATCTCACTCTTGAGGTTGGTTGGTTGTTTTTTTCCCCCTCCCACTGTTTCAGCTGTGTACTTATTCTTAAATTTCAGTCTAGAAGGTGACCTCTGCACTTTGCTCTGTTGAGGTGGGTAGGGCACAAGGGGACCCTGGAACACTGATGTTCTCTTTCCTTTCTTTCCCCAGCGATCCGGCATGCAGGTAACTCTTCTTCCCATACAGGACTGATGGCAGTTCCCTCTAGAGTACATCAGTGCTGGCTCTACCCCAGACTGCTGGATAGGAGTGAGAGGTATAATATCCCTAGTCCTTCTGTAACAGTTTTGCCTCATGTGAGGGGTGTGTCCCATGGCAGTATATCTCAACATACCCTTAGTGCATAATTATGCTCTGGAGCTGACTTTTAACAGTGATAATTACCTTCCCTGTAGTTTTCCACTAAGGAATCGCCACGTGCTTTACATTGGTTAATAAATTAAGTACCCCATGTGACATCGGTCTCTCTCATTATCCTTGTTCCAGGGGGTGAAAGAAACTAAGCATTATGATGGGAATTGACAACAACTAGTTGGAGCTACATGCAGACTAGCCAACTCTGTCCGCTAAGCAAAAGTGTACATTCACTCTGAGCTGGATAGCTTTTGGGTCCTGACTTGCAGCCACTAGCTCATGACGCTAGGCAATGCTTCCTTGCCTCTTTCCTTTTCACTTTGGCTCTGCCTTCTGCCCACCTGAACCAATTCCAAGAGGAGAGAGCTAAAAACACAATAACTCAGGGTGGGAATCTTTCCACTGCACCCTCTCCCCACCCCCGTTCCTGTCCATACAAGATTGATAATGAAACCGATACCTTTCACCGGCGTAATTTTCATATTTAATGAGCGTGACTCAGAAACTATTACATTAATTAGTCAAATCCCACAAACCGTTAATGGTGCACGTGGTAATTAATATTGTATTCAATTAAAAGCTGACCTGTTTCAGGTGCCTTCCCCTGGTTTGGGGGGCTCTTTGCAGACAGCGTATGTTCCAGTGCCTGAGGCCAAGCCTTTTATTTTGTTCCGGTGGTGGGCAAGGGAGGTATTCTTTTTTTCCTGTTTTGCTTTCATGGGCTTTTTCTCCATGAACATATGCTGGTTTCTCCCCCCCACTCCATCTCTGAACGTGGCTGCTCTCACTATACAGACAACCTGCTTGCTGTGATTTATGGGTTAGCACAGTGCCGGGCTCACAGACTGGAAAAATTCCAGTTTACACAAGAATTCCCTGAAAAATGAGCTTGGTTAATTTATTTCTTTCATTAATGAGTTTGAACTGTGAGATAATCGTTCTGAAACCCACTACCCTCGCCTTCACAAACGCTGAGAAGCAAAAAGGGCCCCTGTTCTGTTTCCACAGGGCTCAAATTCACATCTTAACTAGCTGTGGACAAAATGTGTGGTCAAAACCTACTTTTGAAACTTCTTTAAAGAAGTGGGTTTTTTTTCTCACCTAAAGGTGAGAGGTGGAAGTCCTAGATCTAATGTTAATGTTTCAGACCTGCTCGTCTGAGTTAGCTCACTGGTGTATCCTGCTGAAGCCTGCGGATTTGCTGCTCATTAGTTCTGCGGGACCAGGGTGCAGTCTTTAAGCTAAGCCTGTGTGTCATAGTGGCCCCCTCCTATTCAGCTGTGGTTCACTGGTCTCCTAAGATCCACAGACCATATCCAGTAGTTTCCTGTGCTGTTTCCTCCTGTTCAGCAGGAGGTGATGAGTTGTACGTAGGTCCAATCCTGATGCTCCTGTCTGCTGATGTGATCTGAGGACCACTGGATACAGTGACCTCACAGTTGGGATTTGTTGCTTCAAATCAGTTTGGGCCATTCCACCAGATTTATTAACAACAACTTTTTATGTTTGTTTGGTTTTCTTGTGGTGTGGGGTTTTTTTTTTTTGGTTGGTGTTTTTTTTTTTTTTTTTTTTTTTTTTTTTTTTTTTTTTTTATCCCTTCTTTTTTCCCCTGTTGCCCTGGTCACAGTTATGGTTTGTTTCCAAGTGCTCCTCAACGCCTCTATTCTATGCTGAATGGCTTGGAATATGCTAGCTAATCCCTTCAACAGATTCAGAGACCTTGTTTGGAATCTCTCCGATTTCCCTATGTTCTGACATGCAAGGGGGCAGTACTGAATACAGCCCTAAACCTTCTCACTAAAGTTGAATAAAGAGGAGTTATTGTCACCCATCTGTCTCACAAAAGTTGTGTCTGTAGATAAATATTAAAACACCATTTGTAATAAAATCACTCTGCTTGCTTCTGAACAATTTGGTATCTGCTCTGACCAAAGGTTTTTCCACTGAATCACTGCTCTCTAACCAGATCTCTTAGTTTCTGTTGCCATATTGCATTATTTTCCCCTACAGATAAATATGTTGCTATTCATACTAAGTTTCTGCAGAACAGAAGGGAAAAATACGCTAATCTTGAAAATATGCTGTTGTTACAAAGACTTTGAAAGAGAAACACATGAAATATCACTGTGATTTCTTCCTAAATAAGTTTAGTCGTCTTTTAAAAAAATAAGAAATGCTTTGAAACAAAATAATACAGATGCTTTGTAAACTTCTATTATTATCCTTTAAATCAATAGAATTTACTGAGAAGGAGTTTCACTTATTATCATTAAAGACTTTCACGGCAAATCTAGTAATGGTGTCCACATACTGATGTCTGTTCATTAGTCCAGCTAAAATGTTTCTGTTTATGTAGCATTTGCCACACTTATGATGTCTTTCAGCCTTTTTTTAAAGTTTGTGGACCTCTAAAACACTTTTCCATGGATCTGTGGGCTGACACTGAGCCTCCTGACAATGGGATTGCTTCTTGTAGATGTCTTTTGTGGTTCTCTTGCAAGTATTTTGAGGAATCCCGGTGGTCTGCAGACTGTAAGCTGAAAACTATTAGTGTGGATGATGCAGGCATGCAGTATTTGACTTTAATGTTGTGTAGGGCAAGGAGAATGTTGCTTTTTGTTCCTTGTCAGGAATTATTATATACTGCGTTAAATACCTCAAAAGTACCAGCTGAGTAAAGTATCACTAATCCTTTTAACCTGCATATGCCTCCTTTGGAAGGGTGGGTATCAAGTGGGGATGACTATGAAAATGAATGGCTGACTGAAAGTGCTATGAATACTTGTGTACTCTGAGCCACTACCACTCAATTTTCACTGAGGATCTGGAAATTATTAATTAATGAGGCCCACTCAACAAGAGTCAGTGGGCTGTCCACTGTTCTGCCCAGTTGGCTACATGCTGCTGTGACTGGCACTGCAACAGTGCAACACAGTGAGCGCCTTGGGGCTGGGTGAGCACTGAAARACATGGGATCTCCGACAGGACCATGGTAAACATCCTGTGATTTTTGAGATTGCAAGGGTCAGGCAAAATTTACTTGCAGACTCTTCCTCTTCCCCCCACCCCCCACCCCCACATTGTTGCTTTGAGTTATGCAAACTGGGGATGGACTGTTCAAAATGACTGAAGAGAAGCCGGTTTGGGAATTGTTATCTAACCTCCCTAGGCCTCTGCAAATCTCCAAGTAATGTTTGTGGAAAGCTGATGGGACTTGCTGGACTATTTAAAAAAGTATAGGCTGTATTCTTGTACCATTGTTGACAAGTACCTTGACAAGCACATTGCCAGGTACAAATGCAAGTTCTCTGAGAAGCTGCAAGTTTAAGTGCTGCACGCATCCATACAGCAGGCAAAGAAAGAGCGTGCTTTTTAATTCCTGAATGTCTGTGTGGTGTTTAGTTGCTGAGTAGGGTTAAACCACGACACTGAATACCCCTTAAATGTGACATAGGTATTTCTTGGACAGCTGGCTGGGTTGCTAGCTGACAAGATGGGCCCTTTGTATTTTTCCTTTGAGAACAGTTTGCTGGCAAAACAAGCAAGACCTTCCTACGTGTTTATATTCCGTAATATAGTGACCATCTTGTTCATATAATCTGCAATGCTTTGTGTTGAACAGAGAGACAGATCTCTGACTTGGAAGGTTAGCTTAACTTGCTTCCTTACATTACTATGCTGGACCATGTGGTTAGAGGAAACCAAGTGAATTTTCTGTTATTTTCAGGAGCTGGAGTTTTCCCCTAAGGAACTGGTGATGTTCACTGAGAAAAGTCAGGGCAGAGCAAAGTTGAGTGCATATTGAAGCTGAGCTCCTATCTTTCCTCTAGAGACTGAAGTTAATGGGGTGGCATGTGGAATCTTCCTGGTGCACAGCTACACGGTCACTGAATATCTGGTAGTTGTTTTTCTCCCATCATTAGGAAGTTTATTGTGCCTAAATGAAGGAAAGTCTGATTTTTTGGGGGGAGGAACATGAAAATGTACATACTTCTTAACAGGAAAAACAAAATAATTCTCTAAGTCTTGGTCATTGTGCTTAAGTAGTCTCAGTCTAAGTGTAAGCTCTAAGATAAGTGGGCAAGAAAGCCTTTGATCATGTTGCTAAAGTGTGGAAGATAAGGCAGCTAAACTGGGAGGAGAAACCGTGGCATGAGTATTGCTTGATAAACTTGTGATGAAAGAAGAGAAAGAGCCCTTTGCATATGAGCTTCTTATCCTTCTCATTTAGAAGGAAACCAAAATTTAAGTAGGAAAATGTTTCTTCTGCTTCTGATTCCTAGGACAGTCCCACTCCTTTAACATAATTTGCAAATGAGAACAAATTCAAGTAAAACTAATTGACCATCTCTAGGGAGAATCAGAGAAATAAAATGTGATTCAGCTCTTCTCCTGCCTAAGAAAAAAAAACAGTTCTAGATCAAATGACATTAGGACAGTAGATATCTGCACTTTTTTTCTTTCTTTGTAGAAACACCTTCATTTAGTTTGCAAAAATATTGCTGTGAAGAGCTGAGAATATTACTTTGCTGAGTAACTAATTTGGAGGCTAGATGAAAACAAATAATCTGGATACATCTACATCTTATTTTTTAAAATCTTTATCAATTAGTCAACCACAAGTGATTGGGGTCAACAGATTTATAAAATCAGGAAGGGACAAAGGACCTCACAGCAGGATATGGTACCACACCGAAGCAATTGTCCACTATATCTGTTTGCAAACTTGATGCTATTTTTTAGCAGCTCTATCACAGGTACTTCCCAGAGGATCCTACTGGGTAAGGCCTATGTACAGTTCCTAGCCTTCAGCACTCATCCTTTGGAAAGGCAACAGGGATTTAAAAATTATTCAGATCTGAGTTTTTCCCTTTTGGCCTTTTCCTTAAATCTATTTGCCTTGACATTTCTCTTTATACTAATTTTCTCTTGTAAGTGGCTGTTCTTGCTCCTACATCCATTGAGGTCTATCTGGCCTGGGGCTGCTAATTTGTGCCCTTTTCAGTCAACAAGTTCTTCAAAGACCTATGTTTCCTCAATGGGTCCGTCTGTAGGGAAAAGGGCACTTTTCTCTGCTGCTATAATATCATGCTGAGCCCATTGTAGTTGAGCTTCTGGGTGAGTTTCATTGGCATAATCAGTTCTGTAAACCTGCCTATAATATGTCCATACTGACAGGCATGTAAATACAGACATGAATGCTGAAATCTGGTCTGGTCATGCACAACCATGAGGACACTGTCTGAGACCATAATGTTTCTCTTACTAGTTCGCTATTTTCAGCAGAGCAAATCTACAGGTAAAGAACTTAATACTAACAGTCCTTTGCCTTATCTTTTCTGTGCCAGATCCAGCCCTTTGTTGCCTGGCTTCTTATAAAGCATAGTTCATTTTATCAGTGGCTTTTTCATCACTTCTGTGGCCCTTTGCCTGCTACCTGCTAAATCTTCTAGCCCTGAGCCCAGAGATTTCTCATTCTTTCTCGCCCCCGCCGCCCCCCGAGACGGAGTGAGTAAATCCTTGGCTGATGCCCAATTTGTAGCTACCCAGAAGCCTCCTGGTTTGAGAGTACCTGCTTTATCACATATCTACATATCTTATTGCATATCTAATGTGGACAGGGGCATTGTCTTGGCTTTTACCAAGACTCCTGCAGGCCAAGTTCTGCCTGATGGAAGATGCCTGAATGTACCCTACCTGTGAACATTCATGTACACCATCATAATATGCTTCACTTGTTAGGAAGGTTACCCTTTCCTTCTCTTCCAGTTGAGGCTCCTCTCCCTTCATCATCTCTGTTGCTACACTTCCGTCATGCCCTAGAGCAGCCGCTCTTGTTTCATTATGCACTCCTCAGGGACATTGCCTGTCCATTCTGCTTGTAATGGAAGTCACCAAACTCTTGTCCCTGTTTGGGACTGAGACAGGATTGCCAAGAAGAGAGTAGTAGCTGTGCTCCAAAGCATGTGTGGTTCTCTTAGTTCAAAGAAAAAATGGCTGTGGAAGTGCTATGTTTTGATTTCTGTCCCCCCCCCGCCCCCCCTTCTTGTTTACAAAGAAGGTACATAAAGACGTATTTCTTGAATATAGCAAGGGCAAACAAAAAGTAGGGTTTTTGTCCTGATAGGACTGGCTAAATCCCAGCCCAGGTCAAAGCTGTCTCTCACCTTCCTCCTGGGGCCCTCTCCTTTTGCTTCCATGATTACCTTCAGCTGTTGCTATATACATCTCCACCAATACAGGTTGTTACTAATACATTTCATTTCTCTTGGAGACCTAAGCAAGAAGTAACTCAGTTTCAAGAGACTTTCCTTTTGTAGCCCATCACCTTGGATGGAACATCTAATAATGGCAAACGTAGCATCATCCAGTATTAGGCTTGGAAACTGACATTTGCCAGCAGCCTCAAACACAGTGTAATATGTCACGATCTTAAACTTTCTAAGAACTGTTTTGATACCCTACAGATGCGAATCCTCACATTACCCCTATTTAGTCAGTAGTAGATGGATTAAAGAGCACAAGATTTGGCTTGCTGGACATGGATACCTTTCAGAAAGCAGGAGAAACCTGCACTTTTCTGTTCACAATGCCAAAGAGCTGCTTGTGAGGATGGGTAGTACCCACGCATAAGGAAAGCAGTTGTGAATTCTGCGCATCTGTGTCTCTGTGTGTATGTATATATGTGTGTGTGTGTGTGTCTCCATTTCCAGCACAGGAGAGAATCCAACAATATTTCACCCAAATGAGAAATGTTATTCTGCAGATTAAAGCCACGCAGTGCCTGGTTTTGTCTTTATTTATGCCTTTCTATTTCCTTCTCTGCTGACATGGGTGCACATGCCGGGAAGCACTGAAGGACATAATTGGCGTTGTGAAAAATTATTGGGAAGCCAGGACGTTCCCTTGCAGTGATCCCCCCCTTCTCTTTCCCATCTGTCACCATCTAATGTGACAAAGTTTTTATCGGGCATTGAGGCAGAGGAGATTAAAAGTAAATACTGCAATCAGGAAGCAGCTGGGGGGAAAATGTAACACATTTCACACTAAGCTGAACAGCTCATCAACTTAGCCTTGTATATCTACGGTGGATGAGAGGGAGGGAGGGCTGCAGGGGGATGGTGTGGTTCAACATGCACCTCCACACTGGGAGTCTGAAGAGGATCGTGTGTTTTCCTATACAAATAGGATTCATGCTTTCTGGCACTTGCTTGCTTTGGGAAGGAAAAAAACCCCAGGAGCACAGTTGTTTTCCACTTGCTTTTGTAACAAGCTCCTGTAAAACACTGTTTTTGCAGGCCCCGATTCATATATATTTTTGGACCCTCTTCCTGCTTTAGTGATGATCCCAGGTGCTGTTATGTCCTATTCAGCTCGGAGGGCTTTACCAGACATGTAGCTCTGGCTGCTGTGGGCTCCTGTCACACCATCTCTGGGGAGCTGCAGGATGGAAAGTTTGTTGGCTAAGTGGGAGGCACTATGTACGGGCGGATACAATATTTTAGGCTCATGGGGCTTGACATTAGATCTTTGCTACGCACTGTGCTGAGCACTGTTATATTCTGTCCAAACTGATCTGCCTGCAAAGGCCAAGAAACTTGAAAATTTTATGCCACATTGCTTTATTTTTATTTCTGTGTATAAAAATTAAGGTCTTTGAGCACTACCAGTCACGTTGTCTTCTTGCAAAGCTTTTCAAAGCTTTTGCTTTCATTCCAAAACTGCTGCCTGTGTCTTCTTCCTTTTTTACAGTGCTGATATGATGTGAGCTCAGTGCTGGTGAACAAGGGTAGACTGATGTATGTGGAGGGCTGCCAGAATCGTCTCTTTATCCTTGGGATAAATAAAGCTTTGGAAAGTGATGCAGGCTTCCCTAGCATCTCTGACCCTGTGAATGTGTCTCCTGCTTTGGAGGGACGGGATCCGCCTAGATCAGGAGAATCTCAGTCTCCAGCATTTTTTTAGTCCTTGGCATTGCAGCTGAGTGCCAGTAAAAGTCCAATTTATGTCATTTCTGTTGGCATTTCTTGTGAGGTGGAAAGCTATTTTGCCAGGAAAGGGACTCTGGCCCTGTTGCTTTAACTAATTTGATGGGATTTCCTTAATTTACAATTACTTTCTGGCTTTCTTGTCACCTGTTCTTCAATGTTGATGAGATGTCCTGTCATTGTTAGCAAGATTTCTAAGGACAAAAAAATCATAAAATCTTTCCAACTACTTGCTGAACAGTTAGACTGGACAGTGTCCCCTCACAGGGGCTGAACTCCTTTTTCTGTGCTTGGTAATCTTTCAGGGTTTCTGAAAGTACGGATATATTCTATTCTGATAGCCTTGGTTCTGAGGTAAGTTATTGTCACTTTTTTCTTTTTTTGGTAGCCTTCAGTCTCCTAACGCTCCTGGTGCAGCTGTGGTAGGGAGCCACCTGGATTGGCATCGTGTTCCCTTTTTGTGCCCTGCTCTGGTGGTGTCAGCCTGGGGCTATCCAGCTAGAAGAGCTTGGTCAGGTTGTGGAACCCACGACTAGGAGAAACTGCATCCCAACCTCAAACAGTAACCAGGGGATGATTCTGTGGCTTCTCTAAAGCTTACAAATAGCAGATTGTAAGAATTTCTTGCTATTCTACCAGCATGCCTGTTCCTCCTTATAAATATTCGTGTTGGCTTTGATCTCATGAGTTTGTCATTCTTTGTTGGTTATAAAATCCACAAATAGGACAGTTATGGAAGTGCATACTTTCTAAACATTTGTTTGGTAACAAAAGTGGAACCTGTAACGTCTTCCAGTGTTAACTTAAAAAAAAAAACCCTGGACTGCCAGCAATGTGTATTTTGTCTGTATAACAGCATTTACATTATTGGCTAAGGAACTCCTGTATCTCCATAGCATGAAGGGAATGGGGTAAGGATTTAAAATAAGGGAAAGGGTCATTATTATACTTTTTCCAGTATCCCTGCATTATGAAAAACAGGTAAGTTATTGAGATTTTTTTTTTTCAGTAGCTCATATGAGCTCAATAGCTGCTTGCTAGTGTTTGGCAGCTAAATTCTGATAACGCTGTCTGCAACAAGCAAGTACCCGCCCTCATTATGGAACTACTCATTTGCTCTCCTGTTGATGCGGTTACATGCTTTATCTTAGGTCTGTGGGCCTTGATCTGGACTTCTGTGTCACTGTTTCTCCAAACATCTGAAGAACACTGTCATCTCACAGACCAGAACTGGAAGTCTTGCTCTTATTCTCACTGCCCTCCTATTGACGTCAAAGCCAGAAGGAGAAGAAGGAGCCACAGTGGCATGCAGAACATAAGACACAAGAGGAATTAAACAAGTGAGGGAGGGGCTTGGGAAAAGTGCTAGATGGGCAGAGGAATGTGTGCAGGAAGAATCAGGCTGGACCTTGAAAACCTCCAAGGATGGAGATTCCACAGTCTCTCACCTGCCACATGCCTCCATGAAGATCCCGGCTGTATCTTAATAACCTCTGGTGTTGGAAGGTTGCTTAGGGTTCCCCTCTTGCTAAGCAGGCCATTTGTATCAAAATGTTCTTAATTTTCTTGCTTTGTGGGTGCAAATGCAAAGCACCTAATGTAACGTTGAAGATGAAATTGAAGAGTTTGAATTGAAGTAAAAATGAACTGAAGTTTAGCCACACAAAAGTTGTGGAAGCTAGGCTGATAAAACAGGCCTTCATCACACCATGGTGATCCCCTAAAATGAAAGAAAATGTGTTGTAGCCTTTAGGCTGTATCCCCCATCTTGCAGTTCTGTAACACCATGAGCTCCCATGCAGATATTTTGAAGAGAAATTTCTTAGTGTTTGTGTCATATCTAGGTATTAGAGGGGAGATGTCCAAGAAAAAACTGATACTCCACTTAATCCCTATGCTAAATGCAGCTGTGCATTAAATATGACTGAGGTCCACACTTAAAATATAGATGACAAATAGAAATACAGAAATGCTACCCTGTTCACTGAAGTGGGAGAGCAGTCTTCAGAGTGGCTAGAGGGGTCTCATGCCCTAGGTGAGCAGTAGGGGCAGATGCCCTGCATCCCACTGGCCTTAACATCTACTGTTGGGCAATGCTTTTGTTGCATTCTCTCTACCTATACCACAGGAAATTTCTAAGGCTTCTGTGTGCTTCAGCATCCCATTTGCCATGACATTCACTGTAACCACCTTCCACTGAGATCAAATGGGCATGATATTCACAACAGGGGGAGATAGGAGGACATCTCTACCTACAGCCTCCTTAAAACCTCACTCTCTTCTTGTCCAAAAGATTTTACTGGTATTGGGCAAGCTGCTAGAGCTGACCAAAACAGAGATGGGACATGCATGACTGAGGGACCGACTGCAGCTATATTGGCCTGAACATATTATGAAACTGCTGGATAAATCCTCCTATGTTTCCTGTGTGATTCCCCCTCCCCTCTGCCCCAAGAATGCATGTTACATGGGGCCTTTCAGGCTGATGCCGTCAATCCTGCTGCTAGATTTATTTTTCAAAATACTCCTGTCTTCAAGAAGGGATTTTTTTTTCCTGTCTTAACCTTTGTAATCTTCCTTTTTTGATCTGACATTAATAAAGAATTTGGCAAACAGTCCATAACGTAATAAAGGAGGGAAGGTTTTGTTCTCTCTCTATTTTTTTAACTTACTTATTGCTGTAGTATGTCAGCATGGTAATTCTGATAGGCCAAGAAAGAAAAGACAAAGGTCAAAAACTGAAAGTCATATGTAATTCTAGCACTAGATTGATACCTTTTACCTTCAGATATCTGTGAGCTATTTCTTTTTGGGTTCCCAGAGAACACATTTAGATTAAAATCCATTAGGAGGTGGGTCTTTCACACAAGCATTGGATAACCTGACATGACTTTGTCTTTGATCAGATTAGAACCAGCACTGGTACTGCAGCCATTTCAGAAGTGATGCAGCGGGGAAAAAAGGGTACTCAGGAGCTTGTTCAGCTTACACCCATGGCATACTGGTAAGAGCCACTGTTGGCATCTCATTTTCACAGGCACCATATTTATTTGAGAATTTCTGCATTTGTTTTTATGCATCTCACTTAACTCTCTGCCAAAATCATGGAGGTAGAGATGCTCTTGCTCCTTTAAAGCTTTTAGACTGAGTGGAGAATGTGGAAAATACTTGAGGCGATTACCTCTCATCTCAGTCATGAGTTCCCCGCTTCACTCTGTATCCCTCAGGCTTGGAAGATGTGAGGGCGAGATTCCAGATTTGGGACTCCCTTTCACTAGTCATCAAGGTGGGGAACAACAGCAGTTGCTGAAGCCAGGCACATACCTGGTGCATTTCCTTCCCCACCCCAAGTTAAACAGAGGAGAAGGCAACTGGGTAATTTCCTTCAAAATATTAGTGCAGAGCATCATGCTGTGGCTAAATATTTGCTCAAAATTATGACCAGGAATGTTGCCTGAGCTTTCCTCCTGTTTCATTCTTCTGCAACCCAGAAGAAACCCATGTGACCTATATTGATGGCTCCTGATGTTCAACTGCTAGTAGCTTTCTGTTTAATAGTGGGGTTTTTTTTAAAAGAGAAGGAACTGATTGTTTTTAGCAGCTACTGCCTCAGGGTGCAGTCATGTGAGAAGGCAGGCTCAGCCCTTGGTGGTGTCCTCTCCAAGGAATGCTTTGCTGCAGGAAGCCCTGTTAGTAGTGCAGAAAGTAGCACTTTCCCAGGGTTAGGTGGATGCTTTGCTGCTAAAGATTCTGCCTTTTGGATAAGACATAAAACTGAGGTTCTGAACACTTGCATATTTTTATAAGTGTTCCCTGACTCTCTCCTAGGTGTATTATAAAGAGTGCTTGTGCTTTGTTTGGGCAATACCAACTACCGTGATGAAGTGCAAGTAACTCAATGGGATTTATACGAGCTTATGAAGCGGAGAATAAACCCCATAGTTTGCACAGTAAATCAATTTGTAAAGCGCTTTGGGATCTTTCTGGATGAAAGGCGCTATATAAATGTAAGCCATGACCATTCATCATTATTGAATATGAAATAGAGATATACACTCTATCAAGCTAGCAGCAATAGGCTTGGGCTCATGATTGCTCACAGGGCCCAATCAATCATCAGATCACGACATAATGCAGCTAGAATAAAAAAAAGAAAGCCCACAGCAAATCATTCCAAGCAATGCAATTAATGGGCATCCAGTATAAATAGTGATCTCAGTCAGGGAGACTGGGCTTTTCCTGAACAGTAGAGTTGGTGCCAGAGCCATACAGAAAGAGAGAATTACTAATCTACTGTTAGCAGGGAAAGGAAAGATTCCTCACCAGCAGTACACCATATAGACATTCACTATGGCTAGTCTAAAAAGACATTGCGTCTATGCTTTTCAGAATTGGCTTTTCTTTTTCCATTTGGGAAATGGAATAGAAAATGTTTTTGGATAGAAAATGTTAGGCTTTGTTCTACATTGAGTCACAGAGATGCTGTTCATTTTTTGCACCAAGTTGTAGCCCAGGCACCTAACCCTGTCACCTAACCTTGGACGTCATCTGTAGTATATATGGCTTTTGCAATACAATATGTACAAACCCACAGTATTCATAGGATGCAAGGATTGGGACCAGACTGTGCCTTGCATGCCAGGGTGTATAATCTGTTTCTGCTGCTCATCCTTGGAGACATTGACTGCCATAATGTGCCTCATTTTATGCCAATTAAGTTGAAGTATAGGCTGCTCCCATACTCTGCTTCAAGACCCAAGCAAACTGAGGGCTTTCTTCACTTGTGAAAGAGCTCTTTCTGTCTATATATTTGCCTTATGAGGGAAGGCAATACCTGGTATGAGCTTCCCCTCCTCCCCCCTTCAGTTGTGCTGATGTGTCTGTCTCTGAAGCTGCTGTGATGCTATGGGATATAATATTCTGCTCTCATTTTCTGTTTGTTCGCTATTACCAAAGAGAGATTGAAATTTAATAAAATATAAGGGAGGGGGGGTGAAAATTGGAATAAGAAAGTGGGGGGAGGGGATTAATGATCCCATTACATAAAACCTGTCTTACCACAGGTTAGCTTAGGAAGAATGGGAAACTCCCCTCAGCTCTTCTACTGCCATGATCACCAAGCAGTAGCCTGCAGATTATATATAGTCTATAGTGCCCTGTATTGTCGCCTGCAGCTATCTTCATCTCCAGTACAGAAGTGTAGCCTAACATGTTCTGGAATTGCTAGGTGGAGCAGATCCACAGTGTCTCAGACACCCCTTCTGTGCCAGAGGTGCTGCTATTGCAATTCAATATCCCATTAGAARTATAACTGTAGGACTGGGAGATGGAGGATCCTGAAAAATCAGCCTGTAGTTCTGGTAAACCCTGTGCACAAGACCTTCTGGCAGTCATCAGTGTGGCTGTTTTCACTCACACTTTCCCGTAGCTTTAGAGTCATGTGTGTGCTAATAGCAGATGAAACTCAGCTACTGCTTGGCCTTGTTGAAGTGGGGCAAAAAAATCAGCAATTAGAAGGATCAGATCAGAGAAGTTACTGAAATTAGCTGCAGTCCTGCTCTGTAAGGTGTATAGCTTGGTAAGGTGCTCGGGTTGTAAAATAGATGGCCTGGTTATAAGCAAGAGGTAAAGAGTAAGTGGATGTCTAAGTCACCTGCCCTCAGGGGAAATTGCATTCCTGTCCCTAGGGCTTGGCCCTTCCACACCATGCCCCTCAGTGGAAGGGTGTCTGCACTTCTTCTATTTCATCTGTATTTGGGTGTAGTTCTTGGTCTCCCCTGCCTCTGAAGGTTATGTTACAGGCTAAGAGCAAAGCTCTTGCAAAGACTTCTTAGACTGAATTGAGTCATGATCATAGAGTGAGCAGCATGTATTGAGCAAGCCATTAGCATCTTCTCATCAGAGATTCATTAATTGGTAAACACCCATTTTAGTTCTTATCTCAGTAGGTCTCTCAGAACCCATAATAAAGGCAGCAGCTGATACCGAGGCTGATAAATAAAGTAGAAGTACATTTTCTCTTAATTTTTCCTACCTTTTCTTCAGGGTGGGATTTTCTTGCAAGGCAGGATCTCAGCCATAGCTTGTTCTTTTGTGTTTGAAAGTGGTGCCATTTCAGACAACCCCTTACACTTACGTTTGACAATACATACTCTAGCTCTTTTCTGGTTTCCCATGCCACACACCTTTAGGGTACATCTCAAATCCATGCACGTGAATCCTCATAGATCTGCAGACTGTTGTTTCCCAATTCTGAAATTCTTATCTTTGCACCACAACATTGCAATTGCATTGTTATTTCTAGCAGCAATCGATATCCTTTCAGTCAGGCTTTTAATAGCTTCTTGATTAATTAATTAGTTAATGTAGCTAATTTTATAGTTTCTTGATTAATTGATTAATCAAGTAATGTTTTTTGCAGTACCTCTAAATGTAAAGTGTGGTATAAGTACTAAGCAACAGGATATTATTAATTATTGTTTTTGTTTTAATACTGTACTGATTGGCCAAATCCTACCAAATAGTTTATTCAGACTGAATATTTTAATACTAGATCTGCCATGGAGTTCTTTCAGTTTGCGTGAGTGGATGTTAGTTATATATAAGGTCAGAACAAACAAAATAGATACCATAAATTTATTTTGTTATTACACAGAGATAATCTGTACAAGGCAGAGTAACATAAAAAGAGAAACTGTTAAAATGATCAACTCTCCATTAAAACTCTGCCATGTTATAGGAGTTGTTGGCAGCATATGCTTCTACAGTTGTTGTATGCATCTGTTGTTTAGACTGTGGATTCATATGGGCAAGGACATATCCTTACAGAATGCTGGTCCCCTTACAAGATCGTTTCTGGTACATAAGATTGATACATTTAAATAAGTAGGTCACCAAGTGAATTTCTGTATTTGGTGGCGGTTTCTTTCTTTGGTTAAGATTATACCTGGAAGGCATTACCATATGCTGCGGCCAGTGCTTAGCATGAATGCAACTAATATGGCAGCAGCTGTGGAGCTTTGTTGACAGGGCTTGTACCAGCCTCAGCTTTTCCCACTCAGCACAGTTCCAAACATATTACTAAGTTTGCGTTAGCAGGTTTTGTAAATATGTCTGCGTTCATCACAAAATCACATCCCACTTAAATCATGGGGAAGGAAGGTGGCAAAGATACTACCTAACTCCAAAAGCAAGGAAGGGAAGTTTTCTAGGCCAAGCAGATCATTAGAAACCGTAATGGACAATTAGGTGTGTTGATATGTGAATAAATAAAAATGGAAGAATCACCACTACAGAGGATTTCGCAGTATTGAAAAATGTGAAATCATGCCCAGGGCAAAGGCAGGGGGTGAGAGGAAATGACCCAAACTATGCTGTGTTTTATAGTACCACCTGGAAAGGGGTTTTGGGTCATTGTGGTTAGATCTCCAAAGCATCAGCCCAGTGCCCCAAGCACACAGTCATTCTGTTCTTGCCCTGTCTCTAATCATCTTTCTTTAAGTATCTGCTCTAGGCCATTGCCAGAAGTAATGTTCTAACATTGATTGCACCCTTGACTGACATAGCTACAGTGCTAGACAAAATGGATCTTGTCTTAGGAGATTATCGTGCTTGGGCAAAGTGGAAAATAGAGCAGACAGAGGGGAGAAAGAGGCATACCTGCAGAGTGTGAATCGTTTACAATACAATTAAGTAGAACAGATACTTTATTTAAAGCCTAACAGCTGTGAAATCTGCTCTAAACCACCCACAGGAAAGAGAAACATACTGTGAGTTAAAAAGTAAATAGTGCCAGAAATCAAATGAGTCGGAATATAAAATCTGATGATGTGTACATTGGGGAGGTAGGTATAACCAGGTATGGAATTAGATTCAGGAGAATTGTTGTAGATCTGTTGCTAGGGCAGTGCTAACACATTTAGGGCATTCTGGTGGAAGAGTGCAGTTTGGTGAAAACATAATGGGCTCCTGAGCCACCTTTCTCCTCACTGCTCCCTGCTGTGGACTCCTCTCCAGAGAGCTGCCCTATTTTCTGCTACTCTCTTGACCAGACAGGTCCTCTTTCTTCTCCTCCCTCTGTTCGTTCAAACTCAGAGTGAGAAGATGGGGGGGAGTGCTCAACTCCTGGCTTTTCCTCCACTCCTCACTCCCTGGCCTCTGCTCTGAACCAGATACTCTGAACCAGAGAACTTTCTTTTGCCCACAGGTTAGAGACTGTGGTGCAAGGATGTGTCCTTTCTGCTTCCTTTGACTCTGATAGCAGACATTTGCTCCCTGTTCACTCTCCCCAGTGGACTCCAGATGATCAGGCTGCCCTGCTACATCTGGTGCATGAGGCCTCAGAGAAGGCAAAAGTTGTGGCATCTTACACAAATGTGGAAGGCACAGATACTGTGCTGGGAAAAAAAGTAAAGTAGGAGATGGGGGCATACAATTTGTAAATTATGCCTAAATACCCACTAAATTGTCAGCTGCAAACAAATTCAGGCACCCCCACAAACCATCTATTTTCTGCTCATGAGGCATGTTTACTGCCCTTGAATTACAAATTGCACACTGATTTTGTGATGTTGCTAAGGCGTGTCAGAAAGTGAATGTTGTTTTTGAAAGAAGCGTGGGCTAGAATCCACGTGGCTAGAGAGCAGCTTTGCAGAAAAGGACCTGGGGGTCCTGATAGAAAAATTGAAGATCAATCAGCAGCATGACTTTGCAGTAGCGAAGGCTGAGCACATACTAGGTTGCATTAATAGGATTGTATCCAGCAAGTCGAGAGGAGTGATTATTCCCCTCTATTCAGCAATTGCAAGACTGTACCTGGAGTCCTGCATCCATTTTTGGGCTGCAGTATAGGGAAGATGTTGACAAACTGGAGCAAGTCCAGCCAATGGTGACAAAGATGGTTAGAGGACTGGAGCACGTGAGATAAAAGGAGAGACTGAAAGACCTGAGTTTATTCAGCTAGGGAAGAAAAAGCTAAGGGAGATCTAATTGTAGCCTTCAACTGCCTAATGGGTAGTTAAAGAGAAGACAGAGACAGTTTCTACTTGGAGGAGCACAGCAAAAGGTTGAGAGGCAATGAATACAACCTGCAACAGGGGAGTTACAATAGCTATAAGGAAAAAGTTCTTCATAATGGGAGTGGTTGCAGAGAAGCTGTCTTCTTCAGAGACAGTCACAATTTGCCCTAAGCAGCCTGATCTAAATTCAAAGCTGGGCCTGCTTTGAGCAGGGGGTTGGACCAGATGACCTCCAGGGGTCCTTTCCAATCCTAATTCTGTGATTCTAAGTGTGATTTGTAAGACAGCTACACTAAATTATGCAGTGAGTTAACTTGGAACGTGGCAGACCAGAATAAAACTAGTTCCTTGCTTTAGCAAGAAATTGGGCAAAGAGCCAAATGAGGTACATGAGTTTTGGTGCTTTAGCCTTCTCTTGAACTGAATCAGAAGCATCTCCTGAAGAAAAGCTCCCTTCACTCAACAGACCCTTTGGTACACAATAGGTGTTTCCTGACAGATGGTTACATGTGTATGAGCTGCCCTCATACACCTAGCTAATGATGAGTTTCAGTGGCATTAAGTAGAACTAGAGGAGGCAAGTGTCCCCCTGTGAGTTTATTTGCACTTGGTAACTACCTTGGAGAACTGAGCAGCATAAATGGGGGCCATAATCAGAGATTGAAATCCCTGCTCTGTAAACTGCCCTACTGAACAGAGAATGCTGTAGAAGCTGGGCTTGCAGTCAGACATTGTTTAATGTCTTCTTGATTGTTTTCATGCAGCTTTATTCTGTCAGAGGGRGTATCAGAGTACCATAATCTTTCTTCAGTTCTGCTGACTGAGAGCGCTTTTGAAAACAGAAATCCTGAAGGAGTTCCTGTAGTTAGTGCTGAGTTTCAGGTAGCATGAGAAATGCATTTGTACACTGCTTTTGTGAGCCTGTTTCCAAATGTTTGCTTATTTTTGCTCATTTTATGCTTACCATTTTTAGAATAGTCTAGATAGGACTTGGTCTTCCGCCAGCTATGGCCGGCAGTACATACTGTGTCTTGGGATATTCAAATTAGGCATAGGCAAAACTTCCCTAGGGGGCCTGCGCTGCAGTGAAACATGTTACCCATAGATATGGTGGAACTTCCATCCTTGGAAGTTTCCAAGACTCAGCTAGACAAAGGCACAGCTGACATGTTCTAGTGGTGGTAGTAGTCCCACTTCATGACTGGACTATATGTCCCCCAAAGGTTCCTTCCAAATGATTTGATGAGCTCGCTGCATCAGGACAACTCCTCCTCTCAAGATCCCTGTCCTCACAGGAACAGCACATCTATTCACAGGGTAGACAGGTGTCTTCCATCAAACACAAGCTGCAAGGACCTCTCGAGCTGAGACAGGTGCAGTGTACTGCACCTTGGAGCTGGCCTGGATTTGCTGGAGAAGGTGTGGTGTGAAGGGGCTTTAGTTGCCATATCTGCTTTCTGCTGTGAAGCTGATGACTTGGTGCATCTCCACATTAGCTTGTCCCCAGTTTCTCAGCTCTGTGTGTCAGATGTATGGAGCAAGCAGCAGACTTGGGCATTGCTAGAGAAGTCAGTGTGTATATCTCATGAACTCGTGCAGCTCAGCCCTTTCTTTCACTTCATGCTGGAGTTTTTTGCCTCCAGCTTAGAACCACCCTGTGAAGATCAAACTGTAGTGGGGAGCAATAACCTATTCCCTGCTGGTAAGCAAGAAGAATATGAAGGAACCATGGTTCATCCAACCTAACAGAGAATTAATGACACTTGCAGAACTGTACGTGTACCCCTGCTGCACTGAAGATATAATATCTAATGGGAAGACTCCTAAGGCCTGTCTGTTGGCGACACCTGAATTAATTAAGCTCATAGGTGATCTCTAAACCTGCTTAGTCAAATTGGTGTTGGTTCCACTACAACATCCTTGTTTCAGTATGAGAACAGCTCCTTATATTTTGGCTGGTGAAGGTAGAGAACAGGTTTAAAATGAGATTTAGGTTGAACTGGTAAAGCTTTCTCATGTGTACAGGTGACTGTGTATTATTTTCAGGACTTTACTGCTAGGTTTATATGGATGAAAAAGTTTCATCAGCCACTGCCTGGCTTATCAAAAATTAATTGGTAGGATGAGCTTCACTGCAGTTGTGTATTGTCAAGGCTGCAAATAGACTTGTGTTCCACTTCTCTTCTTGGGTTTGCTAGATAAAAGCAAGGAGACTGGCTGACCTCATGTTGCTGTACCCAACCCAGTGCATATAACACCAGTTACTATATCACAGACCTGTTTCATTGTTTTGCTTTTGGACATTTCCACATTGTTACATTATACAGCTGCCCCTCAGGTATTCTGTCAGTACAGGATATGCCAAACCTTTTCAGGAGGGAGCATGGCAGTTCTGTAGACCCACACAGCGCATTACTCACATACAGTAGCTGGGCATGCACTGGCCGAGTACTTACTCAGGTTTCATGCTAGGATCTCTGGAGGTACAGCCCAGAGTTCTCCATGTTGCCCTAACTTGAAAAAATCTTTTTAGGAATTGGTTTTCACTGCATCTTGCAAGAACTTACCAGACTTCCCTGAGCCTATGTGCACAAGTGCTCTTTGTTTGCCAATGTACCAAGTGAGTCCAAGTGTGCTTCCCCTTCTGCCCACCCCAGCCCATGACCGAGCTGTGGAACAGCACATGTGCAAGAGCTGTTCTGCTTGTGACTGCATTGCTTACTGCAAGAACATTCAAATAAAGGCTATGGAAATGTGATTGAATGATTGAACTGAACAGTGCAGTGAGCACTGAAAGTTTGACAGGCTTGAGGTCTTCCTCTATAAAAAAAAAATTTCAAGCATTGGTGAGCCATGGGGAAAAACTTGTGCAAATATTGACAGGATTTATGTTGTAGGAAACACAGACATGGAGGCTTGCTGGCAGCAAAACAGTCAGACCCCAAAACTATGCTGTGCATGGAGACCATGAGGATGTCAAATGCTGACATGAACAGGGGCTTCTTTCACGTATTATGGCCACAGGATTTGATTCAGGTTGTTTGGGGTGATCCTGTCATGCTATGCAACTATATGTGTGCTGGCATGGCAGAGTTATGAAGAGATACATGCCATGCTCACTAAATCAGTAACTGCATTTTGGAAGCTCCCTCCAAGTAATCAGTTGAAAATAGTCTGGAATAAATCACTACTTGTATGTCCACACTCCACCCTCACCCCTGAGCTGGAAACCATCTTGTATCACATTTTAAGGGAAAAGGTGTGACTTACACTTTGCACAGAAGCCACAGCTATTCTGTGGCACACAGTATATCTGTAACAATGAAGTTATCGGTCAGAACTCGGGACCTTTTCCATTTATACCCCAGCTTTCCCAACATCGATAACAGAGATAAGCTTTAATGCCCACTTTGCATATTCCTTGGGCATATCCTGAATGATCCTTGAAATGAAGTCCCAGGACACACCATACCATAATGGGCTGTGTGGCCTGTTCCAGGATCTATTCTGCCCCTGGGCTTTTGGAACTTTCTTCACTGACATCCTCGTCTTTTTTCTGAAGCTTGCCATGAGTGATGGTAGCGTCTGTTCTTGGTGTGGTGTAAGCTTTCAGTTTAATTGTCTGCAGAAGAGGCAGATGCACCCGATCTGTTGCCTTCCGCTGTGTCCCTCCAAGATTATTTTATATTTATTGCAGCTATGTCCAATTGAAAATTGTAATTACAGTTATATACAGGAAAGCCAAACACTTTACAGTATGGGTCTACATGGATATCTCAGAACATCCTACATTAACCCACTTTCCAGGGGCACTTCACCGTTGTGAAAGTTTTCAAAATTGTTGTGTTTCCTTTATCAAATTCATATGACTTTTAAAAGAAGCTCATTTTCCTGTGATATTGTCACAAGAGGGCAGAATCGGGGTTTGTACATGCAGTAACGTTTAGCACAACTGAACAAATTGCTGTGTATCAACTGAGCTGTGGTAATGGCGCTGTGTGCACAACTAGCCTGTAGCAGACATGGGGTAATTCCACTTTACGCTGTCTTCTCCTAGGTTAAGTCAAATCACACACCAGGAGCATGCACGTGTTCAATTATCAAGCTAAGATTATATGCCACAACTTCTTAAGACTCAATAACTTAGCCCTAAAGGCTGTTTGTGTACCTTGAATAGGATCTTCCCTAGGTATTTTTATAAAGCCAGACTGCACTGATAGTCAGAGTAGCATATTGTGCTCTCTGGAATGCTCTGAAGAACCTGCAGCTTGTCCCCTTGCTAAAAAGTTGCCTTTGGAAACCTGGGACTATGTGAGAGCAGTCCAGGCCCAAGCGAGGGTATCTTCACCCTCTGAGAGTTCCCCAGCATGAGCTACCTCCTTACGCATGGCTGAGTTACCTCTGCCATTGCAACAGTCTCGAGTTGAGGGTGACTAGAGCTGTTGACTTAGATCTGTCTGACTGCTATGATAATTGCACGGATCACTTTGAAATAATTCACTTGCAAATGCATCCTGGTTTGCTTAGATACTTAAAATGTCACAGAATTTTAATTACTATGGAAACTTTAAATAGTCTTTTTTTTTTAAGGCTAAAAAGACCAACACCAGAACTACATTTTTAAAGGATTCATTCATTGTCGTTCAAAATAATTGTTGTGATTTGGTTTCCCATTGATAACGCACTTTGAAACTGTCTTTAATTTACAAAGAAACTGGTCACAGCTTTGGAACTAATAAAGCACTCAGAGAAGCGCCTACTACTAGTCTGCATCAATTTGACCAACTTCTAAGACAATTAAGTTAAATGGAAACACGTTTGTCTGTACATAGACAAGGCCTCAGATATGGTAGGGTTAATTCTAGAGTTAGTTCTAAAAAGTGGACAAACCCCCAAGAGAACACAGGTTTCTCACCTTCTAACTGACTCTCCTAAACAATCATCAGTGGCAGCACAGAATTGCATGTCCTCTGCTTTCTGGGTGAGAACCGTGAGGCTGTAGTCCAGGTAGGACATGAAATGTGTCCTTTAAGATGGCGAAGTCTTTACCAGCAGGTGGCACAGCTACAGGAGGTGCTGTATTTAATGTTTTTCCTGCTAATCCTCTGGAAACTAGGCATGAAAGGAAAAACAAATAAAAAAGAGACAAAGTTCATAAACAGACTTCATGCCTGAGCTATCCAGGTTCCTGAATGAACCACATCGTAACTGATCAAATACATTCTTCCCAAATTAACACTTCTTCTAGATTGCTAAGCAGAACCTGTAAGACTCTAATAYTAGTAGCTTCTACTGTGCTACTACAACGGTAATCATCCTTATTCAAGAAGCATCTCTGTAGAGACTACAGGTCCCACCATGCAATGGGAAAGGCCATTCAAATAGAGGTGACTTGTTGGGTGGGATTTGTAGTCTTTGGGGACAGTGCCTCTGTACAGAAAAGGAGTGTGTCAAGGATTTTGCTCCACTAATGTGAATTAGGAGCTTGTCTTGAGCTCCCAGCAAGTTGCTCTCATTCAGACAAAGTCTGAGTGACCTCAGTCTTAATCATGGAAATTGTTCCTCCTGTTTTCCCTTTCTCCCAGCTGCTGCTTAACACTTGAGATGGCTCTGGCTTGTTATCTGCTTCCCTTTGTGGGGACAGAGGAACCTGTGCTCTGTATGTGCGAGCATGCATGTGTATGTATCTGGCTGCCTGTCATTACAGCACTAATGGAAATACTGCACGGATCACAACTCTCAATTAGCTCCTCGGGAGATTGCTGTGACAGCCAGTTACTGAACAGCAAGGCCTGAAGGAATGAATTAATTTGTAGTACACGGCAGTTAGAGTCACAGTGTTAGCAATGGAATGAGACAGCAATAGACCCTTATTAGGCTCAGACTGTGTGATGCAAGAGACTGTTACCTGGGGGACAACTTACTTTTTTCTCTATCAAAACCCCTAGGGTTAGGAAGGATCTTGGACCATGAGTGAATGAGTTTAGAGCTCTTAGTTTGGTCCTTGGAGTCACTGTCTGCCTGAGGCTGTTTGGCAGCTGGCAATGGGCTTTCATTCAACACAGTCAAGGGCATGCTGCTCTCCTCCTGGCTTGGAGCCAGGCCAAAGCCACTAAGTGAGTGGTATTAAGGGGAGGTAAGGCTATCTTTCTGTCTTCAAACAACATCTCTCTTCCTTATTAGTTCAGAT
The DNA here is from genome assembly GCA_035582835.1 of Phoebastria nigripes. Taxonomy (NCBI): domain Eukaryota; kingdom Metazoa; phylum Chordata; class Aves; order Procellariiformes; family Diomedeidae; genus Phoebastria; species Phoebastria nigripes. The sequence goes on along the minus strand of JAYKAV010003407.1, from coordinate 203,211 downwards.
AACTGTGTATCACAGAGGGTATCCTAAGGCTGCTGCACCAGGGGATGCTAGTGTCTTGCCTTTGCAGTGCTACATTTATACACAAACATAGAGGAGCAAAATGTGCTCGGTAAGGCGTGAGCATGCAGGCAGTCTTTGTAAAATATTCCTAGAAAATCTTCATAGACAGCCTGAAGTTTCCAGAGCTTCTGCCCACAAACAGCCACACATTCCCTGTACCCTGAAGTACTACACTATGGCCCAGCAATACAACTTTAGCTTTCTACCCTCCTGTTTTTCAGGTATGCTGTCCAAAGATTTGCAGTCTCTTATTCTGACATTCACAAAGCTGAATACAAAGCTAAGTCTTCTCTTTTATTGATTATGCAATGACTTTTTCTTAAAACTTGTTTTTAATGTATTTTATAGAGATGGATTCTTAGTGTGCAGAGTGGATTTGTCACAGTGGAACACCAGCCTTTCTCTTCCCTTGATCAGCCACCTAGTGAGAAGCAATGCGAAGCCAACGAAGTTTTGGGCGTGCAACTTGTTTTAGCTGGGACAGATCTGACCTCCAGAACCACGTGACATGCAGGGAAGGAGTAAGGTGAAAATAGAGAAATGTTCTCAAAGCAATCCTTGCAGAAGGTAAGAAACAAGAAAGGAAAGTTTCCTACGGACTGTTTCTGTAGTGAATTTGGTGCTTGAGAACAGAACTCTGCTGTGTTGTTCTGGTAGGCTGAGGAATATGCTAAATACCACATGGGAATAAATGGCCTGTGTCTTAAGTTCTTTATGTTCTGGAAAGAAAGATGTCTGAGTGGTGAGGAAAAGAGAAATAATTCACTGACAATGCAACCCCTAAAGGTGGTTGTCCTCTGTTTATCTGCTAAAAGGGAACTTTGTGAGCAGCACCAGCAGAGCCGTTTTCTGCCATCCTGGTCTTTAGGCACAAGAGGAGTCTTTTCTTTTGAAGAATTCCCGAGAGAGTCATTCAGTCTGTGGTCCCTGCATTTTCAACCAACAAATGGAACAGTTAACGTTACCTTTATTAACAGAAAACAGGAAATCAAGCCCAAGCTTCTCTCAGCACTGGTGTCCTCATAACTTGCAAGTCAGCAAAGTGCTTGTAAAAGGGTTTGCAGCTCTGGCAGTGCTCCTCCTGTGGGCAGTATTGCCTTGGTGTGCTCTTATTTTCCTTCACATCAGAGTGTAAACAAAAGCTGTTGTCCAAACAGTCGATCTTTTCCTTTTTGCAGCCTGTGGCTCTTCCTTGATCTTTGTGTCTGCTGCTTGTATTAACTGTTTTGTTGTCCCTTGCTGCACATTCTGGCCAGTAAGTGGTGCTCCCCGCTCCCTTCCTGCAGCTCTGTTCTTTGCGCAGAGCTAAGAAGTGCTGTCATACATTGCTGTTGCTTTCAGGTATGTCTCACCCAGATGGTACGTCAGACTTTGATGTAGTGTATTGGTACAATAATGGTATTTCTAATGTGAGCCCTAATGGTGTGTTTTTAATGACAGAACTTCCTGGCATTGTCCCGTTGTTCATACTGGAGATTTTACATACTGCTACAGAGGTCCTTGAAGAGGTTCCTCTGATGCAGGCCACGAGATGAGGTGGGCCCCAGCTGAGTTTTCATGCATAATGCTGAAAGTGAAGAGGAGAACATTTATGTGGCTGACATGGCTATAAAGGAGACTAGAAATCTCAGGAAAATGAGACCTTGGGATACAGCATTTTTTGGATCCACACATCCCAGTGCTGTATTCTTGCCAATTAAAGGAGCATGTTTCTTTGCAGGGATATGTGATTTGGCTGGGATATGGGATGGGCCTTCTCCACTGGCCCTTTACAGCCAGGATCTTTTCAGTAATGCAATTCCACTATGAATTTTGATGGCCACAGTCCAGATTTTTCCACTCTTGATCACTACTGTGCTGGGTTTTTTGCCTGGATATAAATGCTAATATTCTGGCCTGTGTTGAGTTTGTTCTTCTAGGTGCAAGTGATGACACCAGGACCAAGGCAGAAGTAGATCCAGTCTTCTGTTTTGTCCTTAAGTGATGGTACAGTTTTTGGAAGTAGCAAATAGCTACCCAAATAGTTTTGTTACAGAGACAGGGAGTAAAATGTATATAAAGAATAGGGGGGAAGAAATGGACCAGAAGAGAGAGGCAAAGAAGACGGGAGTACAAAAAGAGAGGAAAATTGATAAATAAAAAAAAGAGAAGTGACTAAAGCAAGAGAAGAGAGAGGGAGATTCTCTCCTGATTAGAATTCATGAACTCCATTCTTACATTAAGTCTATATATGACACCTGGCCTTTAATGTGAAGCTGCCTACGAGCATTAAAAATTAAAAGCAGAAGGTAGGATCCATCCATCTCGGGCAGCGCTGCTCCCCTCCTATCTGAGCTCTGCACAAAGCTATTACACATTGATAAATTATTTTGGGTAATAGCTGAGATATTACATTGTTTCTGAGTGAAGGTAAAATCTCTCCATGACATGGGCATTTATCAGGAGCGCATTTCATCCTATTTATTATGGCCGAGACGAGATCGCAGGCTGCGGGCAGAGCTGGCACGTCATGCTGATCACCTCCCCCATCGCCTCCCTTCCCTCTGTCACTTAGATGATGGGATATTGATGGAGCTCATGACAAGTTAATTATTAACTAAAGATATGCAGTTCACCTTTGCCAGGGGAGGGGGCATAGAAGAGAGCAACAATAGTTCTTAAAAAAATAAATATATCCATTGTATCTTAGGATTCTTTTCTCCACCTTCCTTTCCCTTCTACCTGTGGTATTTTACAACCCCCCAAATAAATCAGATAGGTTATTTGAATTCCAGTATGGTCTAGAAGGCCAACAGAAATGGAAGAGCCTCTAAGAACTTTAGGTCTTGTTGAAAAAAAGTTTCCACAAAAGTTTTTCTCCATTGGCTTGGCCTTGGAAATAAGTGGGGAGAAATTTTCACTGTCCACTGAGTAACAATGACCTCTCTAACTCTTGAGAGGGCCAGAAAGCAGAGCCACAGAATTTTGATTCTGTCCCATAAATGAATGCTTTCTTTCTTTGTAAGGAAAGGGTGTCCTGACATCCTCTGAATATTTCAGCTATTCCTTTCCGCTGAGTGCTGGATGTCCCCCTGAAGGCTAGCTGGTTTTGCAGGACAGAGGCAGGGAGGCGATGGCCACAAAGATAATGCTTGCTTACTTGCTCATCTGAGCTCCTAGGCTAAAAGGATGAGTTTGCTAACACATGAGGGACTGTGTCATATTTGCATCCTGGTAGTCTTGGTCACTGAGGGAGAGAGCTGCTATATGTGAACCTTTGGGTTACAGTATCAGATACACTGAGGTATAATAAATAAGAGTTGCTCAGTTGATTGGCTGTGGATTGAGTAGTCCTTCAGTCTGCAGCATTCACCCTGCAGTAACACAGCCAGTCAGTACTACCTCCTGGCCCTGTACTATGAGTTAGTGCCCCAGCTGAACTAGTGTCTTACTCATTTTGCAGAGAAAATGGCTGAGTTGCACTGGGAAGTTTCCCTGTTGGCAGTCTCATCAGGAAGGCTGAGGTGCGAACGACCCTCTGACTCTAATTCTGCAGTTTGTTGACTAGGTTGGAGCCAAAGCAGTAAAAAGGCGGTCGGATGCCAGAGGTAACTAGTACATCATTTTATGCTAAGCAGCTTCTGGTTCGTCCATAAGCTATCATAGAATCATAGAATAGTTTGGGTTGGAAGGGACATTCAAAGGTCATCTAGTCCAACCCCACTGCCATGGGCAGGGACATCTTCAACTACATCAGGTTGCTCAGAGCCTTGTCCAACCTGACCTTGAATGTTGCCAGGGATGGGGCATCTCCCACCTCTCTGGGCAACCTGTGCCAGTGTTTCACCACCCTCATTGTAAAAAATTTCTTCCTTATATCTAGTCTAAATCCACCCTCTTTTAGTTTAAAACCATTCCCCCTTGTCCTGTTGCAACAGGCCCTGCTAAAAAGTCTGTCCCCATCTTTCTTATAAGCCCCCTTTAAGTACTGAAAGGCTGCAATAAGGTCTCCCCAGAGCCTTCTCTTCTTCAGGCTGAACAACCCCAACTCTCCCAGCCTTTCTTCATAGGAGAGGTGATCATTTTTGTGACCCTCCTCTGGACCCACTCCAACAGGTCCATGTCTTTCCTGTGCTGAGGGCTCCAGAGCTGGAGGCAGTACTCCAGGTGGGGTCTCAGCAGAGCAGAGCAGAGGGGCAGAATCACCTCCCTCGACCTGCTGGCCACGCTTCTTTTGATGCAGCCCRGGATACGGTTGGCCKYCTGGGCTGCGAGCGMACATTGCTGGCTCATGTCCAGCTTTTCATCCACCAGTACCCCCAAGTCCTTCTCCGCAGGGCTGCTCTCAATCCTGTCATCCCCCAGCCTGTATTGATACTGGGGGTTGCCCTGACCCAGGTGCAGGACCCTGCACTTGGCCTTGTTGAACCTCATGAGGTTCACACGGGCCCGCTTCTCGAGCTTGTCCAGGTCCCTCTGGATGTCATCCCATCCCTCAGGCGTGTCAACCGCACCACTCAGCTTGGTGTCGTCTGCAAATCTGCTGAGGGTGCACTCGATGCCACTGTCTGTGTCATTGATGAAGATATTAAACAGTACTGGTCCCAATATGGATCCCTGAGGGACGCCACTTGTAACTGATCTCCATCTGGACATTGAGCCGTTGACCACTACCCTCTGGATGCGACCATATAACCAATTCCTCATCCACCAAATAGTCCATCTGTCAAATCCATATCTCTCCAATTTAGAGAGAAGGATGTTGTGGGGGACCATGTCAAAGGCCTCACGGAAGTCCAAATAGATGACATCCATAGCTCTTCCCTTGTCCACTGATGTAGTAACTCCAATGCTATCTTAGCATTGGGTTGGTCAGGTAGTTCTAGAAGAAAGAAGCCACTGCTGTAAGCCACTATGACAGTGGTCACGTAAAAAATAATCACAAGGGAAAATATCACAGTCTAACAAATCATTCCCGCCATACTGTCTATAGCAAGACCTGCCTAGTAAGTTTGCATGACTTGAGAGTCCTTCAGGAAAAAATACGTGTGTATTTGTTTTTCAAAACCCAAGCTGCTCTAGATGCCAGTTTAAAACTACAGCTGTGCCAAATTTCATGCAGGTTGGATTTGAACTATATAGCTCATTTAGGCCCCATCTACTTCACTTCCTTGAAGAAAGCATAAGATTACTTCAGGATTGTGGCCTGTTACCTTTGAAATTTTCCATAAAATGAAGCTTCTGCTTTTGTCCTGCTTGTATTTTCAAGTGCTATATCTCAAATGTCAAGTCTGTCAGCTGGGATCCAAGAGTAAAACCAATAGGTCTCCTCTGGGATTAAAAAAAAAAAAAAGATTGTTTTCCTAGTTGTCTTCTTATGGGCTGTGGTAAGGGATGCAAGATTACTACCTGGTGTTTCTGCAACAAATTGGTCTCCCCGGAGAAAAATTTTACATACTTTCTTCATGCTTTTCAACTTGAAGTATTACAAAACTTGTGAAAGCTGCTGGACAAATATCTCTATTCTTTTTGTGTGAAACATATGCTCCTGTGCAGCAGCACTGAGCAGGGTAAGAGAAAAGAGAGTACTGCTCTTTGAAATCCACCAATTCTGTTCCCTGGGATTAGTGCCTTATGCTGGAGTTTCAGCAGCAGACATTTTGTTTCACTGATTTTTGTCTTTTGCTATGAAATCTGACAGTTCCAGTTCTGGGCTAATTCTGAAAGATCCTTTTTTTAAACTAATATTATTATTTATTTAAATCAGCTGCATTTCCTATTCCACAGCTTTGAGGAATCTCTCTGAAAATATAGATTTCTACTTCTTTGCCTCAAACTGGGGAAGTTTAAGTACATTTAAAAAAAAAAGCATATGGATTTGGATTCTCAGGTGTAACTCCTCTCTGAGACTATGCTAGATGCTCTTGCATTGAAATTGCCATGTATAAAAGCAAAACTTTCAGAGTCTTCATTTGCTTCATACACTTTGGCTTTCTGAAATCTCCAAAAATCTAGCTGCTTGCTATCAAAGGTATGAGAAGGAGAGATGGGATTGGGGTCCCATGTACAGCTCTGTCTGAAACGTGGTGGGTAGATTAGCTGTCTGGACTCCAAGTAAGAAACTGCCCATCATTGCAGTAAGGCTAATCTCCCTGTCCTTGTCTGGTCATAGTGATCAGTTTGCCCTCTACGTAATATAATAAAATATATAATAAAAATGTATTAACAACTGTGAACCACCCTCATCCCCTTTCCAAAATCCCTTGGGATCCTCCAAGGTTAGAGGATGTGCAGTATACTCACCTCAAAGAAAATTATTCATTATCTTCACCCTTTTATTGCACACCTTGTCCTTGCCTGTTGCCTCTCTTGCAGCTGCTTTTTACTCTGGGCCTTGGTCTGCAGTCCCTGCCTGCACAACGTAGCTGTGTTGACATCACTGGCAAAATACTACTGGTGTAATACCTGGTGGTCCCATTTATCTTCCAAAGATACCTTTCTGGTGAGTTTTGTGAGAACCACATCAGGCTGTGAACTTGTAAATATGTGTTCAGGAGGGCTGGGTTCTTATGCTCTGTGACTCCTTCAGAGCAGAGACTCCATCATTGTTTCCAAGCAACCTGCCCACCTGCTGGTTTTGGTAATGACAATGCTTATAGCTTTTTTTCTAATTTTTCAGTTTACCTAGACTTTCCTCCTAAACACCTCAGAACTCAAGCTGTAATTACTTATTCAAAGAATGCCTCTCACACTAACATAGGTAATAGCAGGAGTTCAGTGCTACCAGGTTGTTCAAGTAACACATAGTTCTACAGTAGTATGAATAAGGGGGCAATGGAGATGGGATTCCTCTGCTTGAACTTGAAGATCATTATGTTTATAGAATAAGCATTGAAAGCCCATAAGAAAAAGGCCTGTATTGAGAGACAGTAGCATGAATACATTTTGTTGAGGTGCATCTTCTCATTTGGAAAAGTACCTAACCGTAATATTAATCTTTTCTGGCATAAAGATGATGACGTGTGGTTATACTACCTGCTGGCTACAGAAATATAAGAGAAACCTGAGTTAAGTTTATGCTAGCTTTACTAGAATTAGCTCAATTTTGAATGTGGCTCAGTGTGATTTAACTGAACTGTACCTGGGAGAGTGTATTCAGGCTGGCAGTACAGGAGGTGTCACAGGGCAGACAGTAGCAGCAAATCAGACAGACAGCACTCATCAGAATATGGCTCCTTCACAAGAGCTAGAACTGAATGTGCAGTTTAACCAATGTTGTGTCCTGTCGTATGTGATAGAGTTTTCACTGAGTGTAAGCCGTGTCAGGCAGGCAACGTATTTGTTCAGCAAGGCTTTATGGCTGTGCTGCGCTATATGGGAGGTCATGTGCTGCTGTGATGTCAGATGTGGTGTCCTTTGCTAACCTGATACCTTGTCTTTTGCTGTGGCTGACACAAAATGAGTTGAGAAGGTGCAAGGACTCCAGGCAGGGGCCAGTTAAGGAACAGATGTACTGTGGGGTCACATCTGCTGTGTCTGTCTATGTAGAAATCGGCTTCTTGTGCAAGGGCTCAGCTGTTGGTGTCCACACCAACCAACATAGGTCTAGATACCTATGTCCTTACACCAGCCTTATCCTTTTCAATAGTGTCAAGCTCCTGGCATTAATAGCAGCTGAGGTGAAGACTGCACCAGCTAATTATTTGTGTGTGAAAAAATTACTTTGTCATCTTTTAATTTCAGTGAGTAACCCCTTCTTCTTTTTATATCCTAGTTCTAGACTAATGGCAATAACAAGCCAACTCCTGGCTTGTCTATTCTTGTACTTTATTCCTCGGTATTCTCAGCAATTTGCTCTTCATGTCTTTCTCACTCATAAGGGAAGGTAGCAAAAACCTAGCTGGTCTGTCTCCTGTGGTACCGTTTATACTTTGTCTTTTGTATTCCCTGAACTGACTGGCAAAACCACTTCATCCTTCAAATCTTTCCTTGTGATCCACTTCAGTATTTTGATGCTTTTAGGAAAATAACTGGTTCTGATGTCAGTAAGAAACTTGATATTTATTAGTATTTATTGGTCTTACAATTTTTTATTAAAAGCATATTTTTAAATGAGTTTCTCTTAAAATCATCTACTCTTGCTTGTGGTGAGTCTGTCACTGTATGTCAACTCCTCCTTTCTGCCACTTGTTTCAGCCTTGACTGTTGTGTCTCACCTGAGTCTTCATATGGATTTAGGTGGTAAACTGAACAGTGAGACCTTGAGCCTGAGGGAGGTGGGGTGGCTTTGGGTGGTACCGTAAAATAAATCATTCCTAGTAATAACCCGATGTGCTCTAGGCCAGACGTGTTGCTGCTTTCCAAACGTGGCAAGCACACACAAATGCTGGAAGCCATGACATACCACTGTGCTTGTTCTGTATGCATGCAAGCATCGTGTACCCAGACCCACACCCCCACATACACCCACCTTCCCCCCACCATAGCATAAATGGAAGATCATGTTCCATATGCTCCCAGGTCAACCCTGAGAAAGAGTTTAAGCAGCTCAGAGAAACACACAGCAACTTAAAGAGTTAACCCTACAGTAATTGGAAGGTGTGGGGGGGACAGTGTAATGAAGGGGTGAAGAGTTTCCATAAACCCATTGCCTCAGCTCAGAGAACCTGCTAAGGGGCAGTGGTCAGAGAGAAACAGAAGGAGAGAGAAAGATATCAAGTGTAGTAATCAGAATGAAAAATGGAGCTCCAGTTACTTTAAACAAGAGCTAATTTATCACGAGAACGAGTGGATAAGTAGCTGAGTTTCAGGCGTTCAGTAAGTTCCCCGTTCTGCTCCAAAAATTATTCCACCCCTGTCTCCATGCTCCCATAAATCATCCCCTTCTTCACTTCTGCTCCGATTACCAATTACTCCTGCCTACGACACGCTTTCCCCTGCCCGACACAATCTGATGGGGCCCTGCCTTTTAATTTTACAAATGCTTTTTTCTTCCTGCTTCTCAGCTCCCTGTCCCCACTCCTCCCCTCCCCAGTTTCTTTCTGTATCTTTGTTTCCCCTTTCCCTCCTCATCTACTTTTTTTTTTTTTTAATTTGAAGAAAGGGAGGGCAGTAATGTTTTCTGGCACCTCCCCCCATGAGGTTGACTGAGCTGAAGGAGAGGAATAGAAATTAATTATTTTCCCCAATCTGAACTCTCTTTGGGTTTGTGAGTCCTCTCCATAAGCACATGACAAATTCTAGATCCAGTACAGCTGTATCAAAGGTGAAAGTCTTGTTTTTGAAAGGATATGTTGCTTTTTGTTGAGTCTTTGAAGGAAAACATAGTTTTTTTCTTTTTTTCCCTTTTTCTTTATTGTACACAGACCTTTTTGCAGAATAGAGATATTTTGTGAGCTGCACAGCTGCAGGCAGGAGAATTTTAATTTCTATTGCAGTATGTTATTTTTCTGCATATGCTTCACCACTGCTAATATTTGCACTGGAGTAGTTCCTAGCTAGCTGTCATACAAATATGAAGGCGCTGATCTGGACCCAAACCCTGATAAATTTAGACTAGGTCCACACAAGAAACTTTTGTTGGCTTCATTGATTCCATACATGAAATCAACTTAAACCAAGCTTGTACTAATAAGCAAATGTCTACTTTAGGAGTATGTGTTGAATTTATGGATATAGCTATACCTTTCTAATATAAAAAGCCTTGATACTGCTTATGAATGGTATTCTAATGCACTGTAAGTCTGGTGCACTATTTAGAAGCTGGATGGATATGCACATGGATTGCATATATAAAAATCCTAGAAACAGATTTCAAACATCAAAGAATTGGCAGGCAATAATGCATTGTTTTGCTTAGATATATTGTTTCACAACATAAATTATTGCTGAATGTTTGCACAAGCTACAGTTGGAGCATTTGAAATCACTGTATGTGATGTTTATCAGTTCAGCATAGAGGCAACAGATCTGTTTGATTTCAGTAAAATAGTTTTTGGAGGCTTCGTTAATTGATGCTTAAATAGCCTGTGGAAAATAAAAAAGGTTCATGAGGGCTAACTTGCATGAATCTTATAGATGCTGGCAAGTCCTAAGTTGGAAGAGCCATCCTGACTGAAGAGAAATGTGTACACAGGTCATCAGTCTAGCCTAATGTGCACAGAGCTGTTATTTCCAGCGTAAGACGTTCAACCAAATTGCCACAAAGCTTACTGAATCTGAAAAGACAAAATTCCCTCACCCTGCTGAGAACAGGGTAGGCAAAGTGACAGCTCTGCCTGCTATGCTGCAGAGAAAGCGGCTGTCCAGAGCTGATTTTTGTGCAGGATAATGGATGGAGGAGATGGATTACCAGGTGATAAATCACACAAAGGAATTGGCTGGTGCCAGAACCCATGAGCAAGGAGATAGCTGGCATGCTCTGTAGTGGGTATTGCCATCTCCATCTGAGGAGCAGTAGCCTTTATGCATAAAAAGTAAAACAAAACAGGAGTTAATTATAGTCCAGCTTCTTGACATAAGGCCTTTACAGCAAAACAAGGGTGGCAAAGGGAACATGTCAGTTCATGTTTATCTGGCAGTTTATCTTTTTTCTCTTCAGGGAAAGAGTAGAGGAAATCCTCTGTGTTCTCATTTTCCCTCTTTATTCTCATTTTGTCTTTATTCTCATTCTTTAAAGCCCTTAGCGTTATTTTCTGACCAAGAGGTATCACAGGCATCTTTCAATAAAGAAATAGAGGAGTTAACTGAGCATGACTCAAGTCATTCCTATCCCACGTGATTCATGTACACTCCCTCCGTCCTGTCAGGCAAAAAATGGTTGCTGGCACTCACTATGTAACTCAGTAATCAATAATAACTGCTCCACGTCACCCTAAAGACCAATGATACTTTGAGCTCAGTGTACTCTGGGCTGGGCAATACATGCATAAGAGAGAGTTACTTGGAGATGGTGGAAATTTGGCTTCATCCTACAGCATCTTCCTGTGGGCCAAAAGACAGTGTTATGTTGGGCACTGTTAAGTGCATCCCAAAAGTGTGCGGTGGTGCCATCTACATTTGAAATCTTTTTCCATGAAGAGCAATACAAGGCAATTCTTAATTCTGCTAATGACTGTGCACATGAAAATAGAGCCTAAAAAGAGAGCCATGCTTCTGACGTGCAGGGAAAGCTGCTGGCTCAAGGTCAAGACTTGCCAGGATGAAGTGTGTTCTGTTTACCTGGCTTTAATAATAATACTTTATTATCATTAAAAGCATAACGGAGAAGGGGGTTGTTGATACTGCTATTTAAAAATCCATCTTCACTGAAGAGAGAAGAATCTGTGCCATGAAGAAGGATACCATGTTTTCAGGTGTCCAGCAGTGGGCTGACATCGCAGTGGAAATGGTACTAAACTAAACTGAAGGATTCCTGGCTTGGGAGTATCCCAGTCCCCACTGCCTGTGTAGGCATGAAGATGGCAATGGTGATCCTCTTTTGATAGAGCTGCAGAGGAAAGTTGCTGGCAAAGAATCAGAAGAGGAAGCTACACAAATGGTTCTTGTGCAAGGTGTTTCTAACATGTCATATTTCCTGAAATGTGCAGCTCTCCAGGAGGCTGGGGAGGGGGTGGGAGCCCCCAAAGAGTTAGTGAGAGAAAATCTTTGAAATCATTTTTTCAGGAGGACAGTAGTCCATGGATACATAAACTTTGTCCCATCAAAGTTTTGGGTATCATCTCTAAAGCCTTGTGTGACTTGAGACTTCTTTAGTAATTGTAACCTGACACTGTTGTTTGTTTTTAATAATGTAAAGGATTTGACTGAACCTTGGCAAAGTCATCGTGGAATTAACACATGGAATTAACCCATAACTTGTTTCATGAATTGTAGGGTAACTGAGATTCACTCTGTACCCAGACATATGGGCATTGGGTTAGCATCTGACACACCAGCGGGCTGGTGACATGACTGTCTCTTTTAGATAAAGATCCTTGAAGCTTGACCTATATTTTTTGAACATAATTTAAAAAAGGTGGCTCGATAGTATATTAATCTTCCGGCTGGTTCCTCCCAAGGACCTGGCACATACCGAACACTGACATGACAGATCCACTACCTTGCTCTGCTGTCTTATTGTTGAAAAACTCTGTGTGAGTGATTTAATGCTCAGAGTTTTCCCTAGAAAACCCTACTATTTCACAGCAGTCTCATTCTAGAGAAAGAGACAGTGACCTTAGTTTGCCTTGAATCAAGCTTTTTTAAACTTACATTTTTAGATGCTTTGACAGCTCCACTGTTTCATGGCAGTATGAAATTTGACAGGGAAAAAACTTTTAAAATGGGCTTTTTTGTTGTTTTCAGGATTTGGCTGCTAGAAATCACTGTTTTCTTCCTACAGCTTGTGTTTTTCTGGAAAAACACCAATACGGTATCAAGGCAGTAAGTAAACATGCAGGTTCTGTGTCCAAGCAGAGGCAGACAATTATGTTGAGTAGTTTGAAACCTGGCAGAGTTGTGTAAGACTGTGAGCAGAGACTTGCCTGGACTGCCTCCCACCCCACCTCACCTTCCTCTGAATCTATTAGGTAGCTTCCCCAGGGCCCCCACATACAAGAAGCAAGGGCCCTGCATTCTCTTTACACCAGCCATCCATTCCCCACTTCAAACAGTACTGACTCTGCTAGCTGGGAGCAAGAGCAAATCTGAGAGCTTCAGTGGTAGAATACCATTGAATTTGAGGTAGAATAATTTTTTTTGAAACCCACATTTGATGTGGGGGAATGGATGTGCCTGAGGCTTTCTCTGCAGAGCAACTATGGCAGGAGCAATGGCCATCAACGCTTCTCCCCGCTGCCTGTTCTCAGTACTGTCACCCTGCCTGTGAGAGCACTTTGCTCAGGAGTCTGGAGGGAAGGTTTGTCCCTCCCACCCCAGCTGGGTGCATGTTTGCACACCAGGAACGGGGCTGAGAACTGCCTATTCGTTCCACAGAAGGATGGTGGGCCTTGCTTAGGTGACTGGATGTTTATGATACTATCACTGTGAGAAAGGACCCTTCCCATATCGAGAGATCTTCAGGCTGTACTAATGCTACCTGCCACATTCACTGTGTCTTGAAAACAAATCTCAGTGAGGAAGGTTATCATGGAGCTCTTTAACCGATCCCCTCATATGTCTGTCACATCAAAGAAACCAATTAGGCTGTGCTGCCTGCTTGCCTAAACCTCACTTAGAAGAGAAAGGAGCTGGCAGGCTTAGGGATGCACTGGGAGAGAGGGAAATGGCTGTATTTCAGAATCCCTGCCTAGAAGTCACTGGTACCCTTCTTAGTTCTGTTGTTTTTCAGTGACAGTAACATTACTGTAAAGAAACAGGACTTGAACACTTGAGCTGCCTAAAGCATTCAGTTTGAATGACTCATCTAATGCATTCAGTCTCTTCCTACCCCAACACTTATTTGCCAATTACTAATTAGCTGACATTGAATTTTCCAAATAATACTGTATACTTCTTAATTTTCTGTGATGAATTTATTTAAAGAAGCACATTTTACTCCCCCAGCGGAGGAAGTGGAGTTTATGTGTGTTCTGAGGAGAGATACACAGGTTCTTCAAGCATACAGCAAGATGTCTGCTTGCAAAAGGTTTAGCCAGAAAGACAGTGAGGCAGAGAGACAAGCGGCTTTCGGAAGTAATACCCTATTTTATTAAAATTTTTCACTTAGCATTTTCTGGAAGTTGACTCTGGGATTTCTTACTTTTGTGACATGACAAGTACAAGTGTAACACTGACCTTTCTAGAGTCTTAGAGTAGCAGAGTTTAGCTCTGCTCTGAAAAGTGATCACAGTCAACTTTTCATTAATAGAGAGTACTGGGATGCCCCAGATAATGGGAAAAATGGAAAATAAATTTCTGAAAACTGTCTTTGAATATGTTACCTTCTTGTTAGCAGTTATGTAGAGTTAACCTTACTGACTCTGGAATCAAAAAGAAGCATTTGTGATCTTTTACTTTGCAGTTTGATTGAGGCAGCAGGGCCATAGGGAAGGATGCAGGATTCTGTTCCTCCCTTACCAACTGAATGGGTCCAATCTGTGGCTTCCCAGAAGACACGTGGAGGGAGGCAGGGGAACAGCTGCAACGTGCCTGTAGCATTAGTCAGGGCCAGACAGTATTTAAGCAGTAGAGCATTTCTTACTGACAAGGCACAAGGAATCAGAATACCGTGTGATTTTGTGAGACCTGGGTGGGTTTACTCATGACAAGTAATGACAGCCTTATAGAAACAAGCACATTAAGTTTGGAGTCATTAGGCTTCAAGTACTCACACCTTCCCCTATGGTTTTAGCCACCATTTCACTTACGCAAGTACAGGAGAGACAAATAAATATGTGTTTACATTGCAGTATGCACATATATACATGCACTGATGGCCAAATGTTTTCAACAGAAACCATTGTGGTACACCATGTGGTACATCAGAGCCCAGCTATAGTGACCTTAGGCGTTCTACAGGGCTCTTCTATTTCTTCTGCAGGAAAAGCCTCCAGGGTTTATGGCAATAGGCTTTCAACTTCTGATTAGGAAAGATTTTGAGCCTGTGTAGCTTCCAGGGAAGTAGCTGGTGTTTCCAGGTGCTCAGTACTATTCTGAATTGGAGCTTAGCTAGATTTTGGAGTAGCCTGGCTCTTTTTATTTATGTGCTTATTAACGAGGATGTTCTGGGTAGGGTTTTTTCATTCCTTTTTATGGACGTGCTTAGATTTTTATAATAAGACGCATCCTATAAATTAACAGATAAATCTTTATTGCGGTCACTTCAAATACTCCCCAAGATTCACAGTACAAAAATGTGGTGCTTTGGTTTACCAACAGGCTGCCTAATTCAGCTTGCTTTCTTGAGTATCTCCTGCTGTGTTAGGGCATTTCTCAGACCACCTACCAAGCTGCATTTTTATTGTTATTAAATGCCTCCATCCCTAAGTGCTAGAAATCTATCTATCTTCTTTAATTCCAGGCACTAATACCTCTGGAGAAATGCTTTTTTATATTAGTTCAAAACAAGAGGAGGCTGGATAAAAACATGGAGGAGTACAAAGAGTCTGGTTATGCTGCTGAGACCCCAAAGAGTGTGTAAGAAAATACAAGATTGTAGTAAAGAGACCACTGCATATCACCATTGCTCCCCCCAACAAGGGGACAGAATTACCTACCTTTGCGCTGTAAACCATGTACCATTAGCAGGCAATAGGGATTTTTCTGTAGCTTGTACAGTAGTTTTGTACTCATAAAGGAAAAGGACCTGCACAAGAGCAAAATAGAAGATGGGATAAAAAGCAATGAGATAGCTGGCTTTGATAAGATAACTGGCTAGAGCTTGTTTATCACGAGTTCAGAAAATCATTAGATAAGGTGCTGCATGGTGATTAGTGCAGGAATCATAAGGGTGACTGAAGCGGGGCACAGCAACAGGTAGTGCTGAAAGTCGAAGTATTATGCTGAAAGGAGGCTTTTCTCAGGACTGATCTTGTCTTGACCATTAATGGCCTTGGCCAAATGATCAGCATGGTGCTGATGAAAGGTCCAAAGCTAGGAGGCATTTTCAGCATAGAGGTGCTTGCAGTAGAGAAGTGGAACTGTTGTGCAATTGTCCAAGAGCCTGTTATGACCGCTCCTGAAATAGCACGTAGAATTCCAGTCACCAGTATCCCAGAAGGATGGGTATGAAGTGGAACAGAGCACAGAAAGGTACTAGGATGACCAGTGATACGGGGAATCTCTTTTACAGGATATTAAGAGCTTTGCTAGTTCAGTCAGGCAAAATGAGGAAAGAGGGGATACGATTTCTGTCTATAAATACATCAAACCACAAAGCCCTCAAGAGAGAGAACAGCTATTTAAGCTTAAGGACAATGTTGGCACAAGAACAAATGGGTATAAACTGGCTGAGAATAAATTAGTCTGGAAATTAAACAAAGGTTTCTAACCATCAGAAAGAGAAGTGAGATTCTGCAACATCCTTTCAAGGGAACAGAAACAAAATGAATTTTAAGATGGAGCCTCATCTTTTATGAAAGGGCTTCTGTGATGGTGCTGGTAGCAGGAAGAGAGTGGACTACATGACTAAGGAGTCTCTTCCAGTCTGTGCTGCCACCCCATTCCCCTTCCCTCACCCTATACCATGCCCCTTCTCTTTCTTGGTACTCTGAGCTCCACCTGCTCCTGCTCTGAAGGCATCATGGACCCCTTATCAGAATTCTGCATTGCAATAGGTTGTTTTTAATCCTCCCCATATCTCCCTTATTTTTTTCCTTGCCGAGCTTGCTGGGCTGTAATGTTTCCCTTCGTGTAATCCATCACAGACACAATGTCGCTTGTGCAAATTAAAATGCACCTCGGAATAATAAAAAAGGGACTTTTTTTTTCTTCCTTCCCAGCAGCAGTTCCTCAACACAAACCATTTGTCTCTGGGAAGAAATTCAAGAATGTTAACCCTGTGTGTGCTCCTGTGGGGTACACAGCACCTCCTGTGGGAACAACACTTAATGGAGACTTGTTCAGTGGAGCAAGCTGCCTTGCGTTGTGGACCTTGCAGATAGCTGGAACTGTAACCCACTTCTTTCCTCGTGAACACATTGATGATAGAGTCCTGTGCAACAAATTAAAGTCCCTCCATTTAGGTCCTCCACAAAGAGGTACAGCCCAGGAAAACTACATAGCAAACCATGTGGTGCTCCACAGAACTCAAACAAATGGTCTGAGTTAAGCATTGTACATTGGGACCTTTAGAAAGAACCACTGGCAACTATTTAAGTGATTAAAGAGTCACCAGGCTATCCCATACTGCTGTACAGTTCTGGAGGCTATAATTGGCCTTTGGGTCAGGCACTGGTCACTTGTGATTTAGAAATAAAGCTACAATGAACTGTTGCTGAACGAATTCCATCCTTGCTGAGACAGTGCATGCAAAAGGTTAAGTCAAGGACAGGATTTTATTTCTTCCTTCCTTCATTTGGGGGGAGGGTGTGAATTTCTCCTCAGTGGCATATAAATTCTATGAAGTTAAATATGCATTTAAAAAATCCATTTTATGTGACAAGAAAGGTCCAGAATTGGACTGAGAGGTAGGCAGGTACTAGAGGATCTGAGTGCTTGGCCATAGAGAGGATGGGGCATTGCACAGTCATCTAGGCTGGAATGACATGGGAATAGCAGTGGGGACAGTGGACCAAGACTGACTGCATTCCCTGTGGAGGAGCACTGGTGCTTGTATAGAAGATGCTTCCATAAGGTCATTATTGAAAGATAAGACATCTTTATGGTTTATGGCATAGGCTTTTGGCTTATGGCTTAGGCTTTTATACATCCTAGATTTTGCTCAGACACAGCTGGATGATTTTTCTTACTTCCCCAAACAACTGTTTCACCCCAGACTTTGACTCCCATCACAGATGTTGTTTTATTTACAATCACAGTAAGGGTCCCAGTGGGTCACCTCATACTCCAACAGGACCAGTATTCCTTACACTCCAACTCCTCTCTTGCTCCCCCTTTTCCAGTTCAGGAGCTTGCTAAGCTCTTCAGTGTGTGACCTTATTGGGAACTAATGTTAGCATTAGTCTAGTAACAGTTACATGGCTTTCCATGTCAGGCACAGGGCTTGAACCCCTTTGACTTGGGGAGAAAGCATGTCCCCAGAACAGGAGCTAGACTAAGCCACGCAGGATGCAGAAAAGACAGTTGGTGTGTGAGGGAAAAAAGAGCCAAGTCCAGCATGAAAAAAGCAATTCAAATCTTCAAGTTTCTGGCAGAGGAGATATCTTCATTGTTCTTCATCCTTATTTGGAATAACAAGGCCAGGAGTGGTTAGAGAAATGGGCATGTATCCAACAGTGGGGAAATGCACAGGCATGCTGAACATCACCAGCTAGGTTGCCCGAGGAAGCTCTTCTCTCTTTGGATGGGCCTGATTTTGCCCTCACTAATTCCAGTGACCTCAGCCATTCTACTGTGCTGTAGAGGCTGGGTAGGTGGCTGGAATTCACTCTGTAGAGCAGCAAATTCTATTTCTATAATGTGCTTTGTCTCAGCAGCAAGGCTGCTCTATCCTTCATTTTCTTCAGGGGTCCCAAACAAATGACATAAAATCCTGGGAGATTGTTCCTTTTCAATTTATTATTTTTTTCCAGTTCTTCCTACTGTGAGTCTTGCTGTTTCCAAGCTTCATCCTTATCATTTGAAAAGAATAATTCCAAGTTCAATCTCTGCTCAAAATTTTTGGTGCCAAAGAAATAGTGCTGTTTTCTTACAGTGTCATTGTCTTCCTTAATCTCCCTCTTATAATGCCGATCTTCTCATAATTCAAAGACCCACCAATTTTCTGGTAAACTTTCTATTTCCAGTAGATATAGAGAAGATTTTAATTCCTTCAAGCCTCATTTGCAAATGAAACAAGGCTTAAGTGATCACACTTAAGTCTGTCTGACTGTCTTTATCTGTCTATATTTTTTCACTCATTCCTCCCAATAACTTTTGAATTGAACCTCTCACTCCCAAATTAATTTACCTGAAAGAGATGCAGAGATCTTAAACATGCTAGGTTCCAACAATTTCCCTGGACAGAGAAGACAATTTTTCAGGGTCTGCACTGAGTGAAAGTTTCCTAACCTTACCCCTTGTTAGACAGACAAAAGATAGTCCTGCAAAAGGGGTGCATGAATGTCCTAGTTGTGGGGAAAACGCTGATTGGAGTTCACCTGTTTTTATATGCAGCATAGTAAATTCAGCATAAGACACAAAGCCATAGGAAGCTGGGATTCATTCATCCCACTGCTCACAAAGCTACTTTAAATGGGTTCAGTAGATGGTTTCAGGATTCCCCAGACATGCTCAATTCTACCTGGTGTGTGAATTTGTATGTTCCTTTCTATTGCCTTCTTCCAGGCTGGATTTGCATTTTCTGTTGCATTTTGTCACATGACACATCTGGTTCATGCCTGACTCCAAAGGCCTTTTCCACTGAATAGTCACACTTTTCCCATTTTGCTTGTGTTCTTGAGCATAGGGTGTCTTTAGTAAAGCAATTCATTCTGTTTAAGTTTTTATGTCCATGGCCACTCCTCACAGCAGGAGGGAAAGTAGCCAGCGGTCCTCCGAGCCAAAAGAAGACGAGCCCAAGCTGGTATTGTAGAGCCTTCTTGCTTGATGGGGCCTTACAGAGTTGTTGTCTGCAGTGAGATGAGGAGGATGCCTACCTAGTTCATGGATAGTCCGGTGGTTAAGTATGTGGGTTGCTAGAGGTTTTAGATCATCTTGGGAGAGAGCATTTGCAAAACAAAGAGATTTTAAACAATATGGAGAGTAGGGAGTTGTGAAAGCCTATGTTTGAATCCTTGCTGTGTTTGACCTTGGAAGCTCACTTCCCTTACAGTGTCTCAGTTTCCCCAGATGCAAGCTAAGAACAGTAACAGCTATCTGTGTCTCTTGCCACTAGTGGAGGAAGATGAGATGTGGTTGTCAGGGGAAGAACCACCAAGTATTGTTACTGTTCTGTTAAAGAGAACTGGAGTTTAGCAGGAATGACTTTCACTGGAGTTTAGCAGGAATGACTTTCCAGCACCACCTAATATTGAGAGGAATGGTCTGTCAGGCCAGTAGTGCTTGAAAGTCCTTCCTGGCTACATGCACATATGTTCACTGAGTGTCATGTTCACTGAGTGTCATGTTTTCTGTTTGAGTCAACGTGGGAACAGGGCCAACTTTGGGCATAGAAGGAGATGATAGGGAGCTGGTAAAAGCAAAACCAGGCATGACACCCCATCCCATTCTTAATTCTATGCTGACCATTAATCTTTTCCTCACTGCCAAGCCTTGGACTACAACAAAGGCAGGAGGGCAGCTGCACTGAGCAGAACACTAATTCATTCACAGAATCATTAAGGTTGGAAAAGACTTCTAAGATCATCGAGTCCAACCGTCAACACAACACCACCATGCCCACTAAACCATGTCCCTAAGCGCCTCATCTACACATCTTTTAAATACTGCCAGGGATAGTGACTCCAGCACTTTCCTGGGCAGCCTGTTCCAATGTTTAACCACTCTTTCAGTAAAGAAATTTTTCCTAATGTCCAATCTAAACCTTCCCTGGAGCAACTTGAGGCCATTTCCTCTCGTCCTATCGCTAGTTGCTTGGCAGAAGAGACCAACACCCACCTCGCTGCAACCTCCTTTCAGGTAGTTGTAGAGAGTGATAAGGTCTCCC
>JAYKAV010003407.1:52995-182054 GCA_035582835.1 Phoebastria nigripes | reverse complement strand
ACATGGCTTGCGAGCGCCCCCAAGATGAACCGCTCCATAATCTTCCCCAGCACCGAGGTCAGGCTGACAGGCCTGTAGTTCCCCGGATCCTTCTTCCGGCCCTTCTTGTAGATGGGGGTCACATTGGCAAGTCTCCAGTCGTCTGGGACCTCCCCCGTTAACCAGGACTGCTGATAAATGATGGAGAGTGGCTTGGCAAGCTCCTCCGCCAGCTCCCTCAGCACTCTCGGGTGGATCCCATCCAGCCCCATAGACTTGTGAGCGTCCAGGTGGCATAGCAGGTCTATAACTGCTTCCTCTTGGATTATGGGGGGTTTATCCTGCTCGCTGCCCCCCTCATCCAGCTCAGGGGGCTGAATACCCTGAGGATAACTGGTCTGACTATTAAAGACTGAGGCAAAGAAGGCATTAAGTACCTCAGCCTTTTCCTCATCCTCGGTGGCAACGTTCCCCCCCGCATCCAATAAAGGATGGAGATTCTCCTTGGCTCTCTTTTTGTCGTTAATATATTTGTAAAAACATTTTTTGTTGTCTCTATCGACAGCGGCCAGATTGAGTTCTAGCTGGGCTTTTGCCCTTCTAATTTCCTCTCTGCATGACCTAACGAGATCCCTGTACTCTTCTTGAGTYGCCTGCCCCTTCTTCCACAAGTGGTAAACGCTCCCTTTTTTCCTGAGTCCCAGCAAGAGCTCCCGGTTCAGCCAGGCCAGTCGTCTTCTCCGCTCATTGAACCTGCTCCTCACAAAGCCTGACAGAGGTGATTGCTTTTGCAGCTTTTGCAGCCCTGGCTTCACCAGCTACTGCTATTGCCCTGGTGACCTCCTCCTGTAAAGATGGTAAGCCCCAGGAAGGGATTTTTATTCTCATCTGCAGGATGGCAAAGCTTTCTGTGGAGTCTGAATCTGGGGGAACACTGTGAAGGGTATTGGACGCTGTGGTCCTCATCTTCTGGACAGCTCTTTCCTTTCTTTGTTAAGGCAGGGTCCCACAGTACCCTTTGGTAACTACTAGGGCAGTGTGGGAAGAAGTCCATGATCTTCTCGAGCGTTCCAATCCACGTCCTCTTACAGCTCTTCTGCACTGGCTTCCAGCGCTGACCTGACCTGTCTACTGAATTCAATGCACTGTGGAGCAGCTGAAGCTCTTAGCTACCTGGAGAGAATGACTACCCCTTTGTCCCCTGCCCTCTTCTGCAGGAACCCAGGGAAGATAAATTGGTCTGTTGACTCAAAGCAGAAGTAACTTGATAGTTGTGTGCTTCTCTGGAAAGCAACCGCACTGCCCTGTGCCCATGTCTTGTTATGTGCTGGCTTCATTGCTCTGACAGCATGAAAGATGCTTGGTTTTGTTCCTAATGCTGTTATCATTTATCATCCCCTTGTAAAGCCAGAACCCACTGCTCACCCGCCCTCCCTCTATGCTAGGTTTTCTGCTCCCCCTCCACTCCTGCCCTGGTATGGAAACAGCTTGTATGCCAGAAACAAACTGTCTTTCCACTGGGTAGTAGAAAAGGCACAGTACCCTTTCTGCTCCCTGAAGCGACTGCTGTGACCAATGGTGATGGTTTGACTGGGTTTTGAAGGAGCAACTCCAATCATGGAGTGGAGAGCTGATAGTAAGCTTATTTGATAGCTGATCTTTATCCCATAGAGATGGTAGCTGGTCCTGAATCTGGAGAACTCTGATACAGCTGGTGCCTGTGGAAGGACATAAGCATTCAAATGCTAGAGATGGAGAAAGGGATGCAGTGTGCGAAATCCCTACCCTTCAGCTCAGTGTAAGTCAGTCCCTCAAAGCTGCTTGGGCTATAGCATGCCTGTGTCAGAGCTGTGGAATATGTGGGGCTAGAACATAACTGAAAGAGCATCCTACCATCTTCTGTCTTGCATCCATGTCCTAAAATAATCCACAAGCAGCCCTCTAACTGCAGATCAGTGGTCCATCAGTTTCTGTGGACAAGCTGAAATAACACAGAGGCAAGCAGAAATATCTGTTGGGACTTGGAGATGACAGGATGAAGAAAGGAGGCTTAGCATTCACCCCTTCCTTCCCACTCTGGAAATGATTGCCAATAACAACAACCTGAAGCTTGCAAAAATGTAGTTTGGAACTGGAGGTGTGCAGCACACTGCTACCATTTGTGGTGTAAACATGAACTGTGCCAAAAGAGTTGTTTCTCCTCCCTTCCCTGTCTCACTCTTGGTTCAGCAGTAATGATGAGTCTCATCTCTAGAAGCCTACACACATTGTACTGTGTTTCTAGAAATATTGTGTACACCCTGTATGGGACTCCTCAGCCCACCTTGGAGAGTCAGGCTGTAATGGTAAGACTGCTTGCAGAAGGACCAGCTTTGCGCGGCTTTTAATGACGTGAGCTCCTTTTTTGGGAGGACTGGGTCTGGTGTCCTCTTAGTGGTTTAGAGGTGCACGCGTTACAAATCTGCAGCTGGGTTGGTGGCACGATCTCTGATTTCAAGCTCCTCATGGACCAGGTTGGCCCTACACTATTAGGGGTTTTCTAGGACAGCAAAAGTTACACTTCACTGACTGGCATATCTGGACAGTACTTCTCATACAAACTCTTTGTAATTCTGTATTGCTTGCCAGGTGGAAGTGCAGTGCTGAGAACTGTTGCATTAAATGAGCTCCCTGACACAGCACTAGCTTTGCTCTTGCTAGGCTCAGAAGGATTTTGATAAGTATTGGACTCCAGGCAGAAGCCTGTTTTGGTATGAAATCTTCCAGCAAGCAGAATGATCTCACTCCATGGGCAGGCCATCATCCTTTTCCTATGCATCTGCCAGAGCTGCCAGCATTAGACTCTTACTATCCTTATTTATAGAGCAATATAAATGTTCTGAGCACTTTACAGATATATAAAAGAGAAGATTCCCACTCTGCAAGGAGCTGACAGTAACTCAGATGCACAGGAGTCATGGGATGGTAACTCAAGTTGTGAGGAGGGCAGACATGGTAGAAGAGGAGCTCAGGGCAGAAGTCTTTGCAACGGGAGGCTGTGAGAAGAGGGAAACTATTGGCAACAATTTGGTGCAGGAAGCAGGTGTGGGTGATGTGGCCAAGATGATGATGGGAGAAGCTAAGAGAAGGTGGCAAGGTAGAAGGCTTAGGAGTTCACTAGGAAGAGAAGGGGGAAGTGTAGGCAGTAAAACTGCTATCAATGGGTGGATGAAAAGCAACCCAACTAGCAGTGCTCCATTCCTTTTCTGCTCCCAGCACTGAGAAAATTGAGATCGTCTGCACCCTCCCCATTCTCCTTCTCCTACTGCTCTGACTGCTGAGAAAGAGAGGGAATGATGTTCATGACTATCATTAGCAGTACTTAGAGTTCATCTGCCAGGAAGGGACAAGGGCTGCATTTGCCAGAGAAGTTCACTTGTAGTTGGTACTACTCACTCCAGCCAGGGCCTTGCCTTCATGGCTTAGATAGAGATCACCAGCACCTGAAAACCATTCCCATGCAGTCACAGGTAGCCCAGTGCTGGGATTCATGCTGTCACCTTGCCAGGCACTGGCTATGGACATTGCAGGGCTGCCACCATCATCAGCCTCACTGACATAAGAGGTGGCACAAGAATTGTGTTGTTTTGATCTCGGTGACTGTTGGGGACTGTGTGTAATGTGTCTTCTCCTTCATGACATGTTAAGTGAATCTTTGCATTGTTTCTCTCTGCAACTGTAGTTTCCAGTGTCAGCTTGTGGGTCCCTAGGCTGGATGCAGACCCCTGTTTTAGGTACATCTAAGCTTAACAGCAGTGGAGTTGCCTTTTTTTTTTACCTCTCTTTTATGGATCCATGTTCCCCTGTGAAGGGAGTTACAGACTGCAAGTCAGCAATGTCTCCTGTCCAAGTCAGTGCATGTCGTCTGTGCTGACCTTCCTCCACAAGCATGCTGGTGATTGTGGAAGAGGGCTGCAAGGTTTTGCTTTTTTTTGTGTCTGTGGTAATGGGCAACAACCGCTAGACAGAAAGACACCCTTGTCCTCCCCCCTCGCGTCCCCCTCTGACTTTGTGCCCTGCTTGGGGCTAAGCACTTCTGCTGCCTTTTATTAATCTTCTCCTGGGACAGCACTATCAGCGGCCCATCAGCGTTCAACATGCCCTCAGTCACTAGCATTAACTCGATTAGGGCTGTGAGGAGTGACTTACAGGGGAAGCTCTTCCTCACAGGCAGTATTTGCATACAGTGATTGATGCTGATACGTCCTCTAAACAGATCCACGTTTTGCATTTTAAACAAAGCAATTGCTGTAGAGCCGCTCCCTGTCACTCAGAGGGATTCCTAGTGCCAGCATAGGACGTACCTTCCCTTTCTTAAAATGGCCTCTCTCTTTCCCAAAGAGGACTCTCAAGTGGGATGAAGAGAAGGTCACTGACTCCACTTTATATTTGGAGGGGAAAAGGTAAAAGCCTGCTGTGTGTCTTGGCTTGTGAAGTTGCTTGTGGACAGTTCTGGGCTGTGTGGGTAGTGTCACACAGTCAATGGGCTTTCCACCAAGAAGGTCAAGCTTGAATGGGACACATAGTCTGAAGCCTCCCATGTTTCCTTCAAACAGTCTTTCCTGGTCAGATTTCAGGCTCAGGGTAGGCTCCCCCCACATTCACCAGCGTCCTTCTGTCTTGGGAATACATGAGCTGCCTGGCACCCATGCAGCACTGAATATATGTGTGTATTATCCACATGTATTATGCATATGTACAATATATATTATATGTATGTATTGTATGTATGTATTGTATGTATGTATTGTATGTATATATTATGTGTATATACACACACATATATACGTATATAAAAAAATCCACGTTGCAAATTGTCCAAAGAAGCAAAAGATGCCACGCTTTCTTCCAGTTTCTACTGGGGATTTTATTGGCAGGATGTGTCCAAGTGAAGTTCTGATTTGGAGGTGGTGTCCTGAGCCATGTCTTTCTCTGAAGAGGATAGTGTGCAAGGGAGGAAATGGGCGAGTTTAACTCCTGTTTGAAGGAAGGGCAAAAGGAATGAAATTAAATCTGTGGTGATACTGCTGGTATTTACCAAGGGAACGCAGCTTGCTTTGCAAAGGCAGCAGTTGTTTTATCTTCTTTATTATATCCTAAGTGTTTCCTTTCTTTCAAAACAAAAGGAAATCTGCCCGGAAAGTAAACTTCTTTGAACAGCAGCAGGGACTTCTCTGTAATTTAGGCTGCAGGGTTCCTTGGAGGAGGCACTCAGTCCTCCCCTTTGTCCATGGAGTGCAGGGATCGCTGAGGAGGCTAAGCAAATAAAAATCATTTACATAACACTGTCCAGAGGTCCCAGAAAGAATGTCTCCTAGAGGCTGCCAGTGCTCTTTGCCTTCCAGGTGCTCATGGCTTGCTGCACTGTGAGGGCTTAACACTTTCAACAAAATTCAGAGGCCTGTTGGCACAGTGCTCCAGTGAGACCCAGAAAAGTTTTGCTTGGGCTTAGTATGAGATACCTGTTTTCACCCATTCCTGTCATTACTTTCTCATCTTTGTGCTTATCTCAGAGGACTTGCAATGTACTGCTGGTTGCCCATTTTGTGTCTGAAAGCTTTGTGGTTTTGCAAAGCTAGGCACTTCATTATTGGGCTCACGCTGTCTGGCTCCATAGATGTGGGAGCTCCATGGAGAAAGTGGCCCTTTCATCTCCTGCCACACCATATTAATTTTGCAAATGTGACAAGCTCAGCTTTGCAAAAATAACATATTGCCCACGTCTTGTTCTATTTAATATTGTATTCAAATGGTCCAAGTGCTCAGTGACGTGGGCTGGGGGAAATGGCTCTGCAGACTTCTTTGCCACTTGACTGGCAGCTGGCTTCCAGAAGTAATTATAGCTGTTCAGTGCCATGGTACACCAAACCTCTTGGGGATTAGTGAGGCATCTGAGTACATGGTGAGTCAGAGGCAAGAACAGAGATGCTCCAGTTCCCAGGCCCTAAAGGCCATAAGCTTTATAAATCCTAATATCCACTTGGCCTTGGGACTAAAGTGAAAAGGAAGCGTTGCGGTGACCTTGCAGAGGGTGTTCTAATTTTCCAGAAAACCAAACAGGGAAATTTAGACCTTAGGAGTTTGAAAGTGAATTGCATTGCCATCGTGTGGATGCATGGAAGCTAATGTCCGCTCAGAAAAATTCTGGGACCCTAGTTTCTTAGTTAGAAAGGAGAACAAAGTCATGATAGTTATGAAAGTTGTTAAGTCAGAATGCTTAACAAAATGTGGAGTGAAATTATAATAACAATTTAACTATGGTAGTGTCCGAGTAAACACTGAAGTTAGTTTGATCAAAGTGATACGGGTAATTAGTGTGAATTATAGTCTAATGTGTTCATTAATGTCACTACTTAGTGACATTTGGTGCTTACAGAATTAGGTGTTAGAAACATTAAGTACTTAGAAAATGAATATGCAAGATAGATAAAGTAGTACAGGATCAGCATGATTCTTTGGTGCCTTCTTCAGGGTGGTGTTTCCAGACACCAGACTGCATGAAGAGGTATTAGGTAAAATCCTATCATCTGCTCTGCTTGAACAATAAAAATTGTTAAAACTGGTAACTTGTTAAGTTTCTACTTAAGTAAACGTGATTTTCTGTAGTAATTACAGTACCAGAAGGAAACCTGCCAAAGTAATGAGTGTTAATTAGGCTCTAAGTAACCTTAAACTAATGTAAAAGTCAATAATTACTAGGCAAGAAAGGGTAGGTTTGCAAATACTCATGGCACAATGATCTAAACAGAAGAAGTGAAACTGTAATAATGTCTGGCTGTGCACCTTTAGGGCATGTCAGCTGCAGGCTGGGTGCCTCTGCGCCTCCAGCATAGGTTTTTGCAGGACACATAGCAGAGCTTCTGGGTTTTCTGATTGGAATCCCTCTGCCTTTAGCCTCTGATGTTTCCCCACAGGTAGGAACCTAGACACATTGCCTGGCTGTCCCAGAAGAAACCCATCCTGGTTTCTGTCTTCTGCTTCAAGCTCCCCTGCTCCCAGTTCCTTGAGTGGTGCTTTCTCTGTATTTATCACCTGTTCTGCTCCTGTTGCATCCTGGCTGTGTCCTCAATAGCCTGGCCATACCTTGGCCAGCATCTTTCATAGGTCGCTGCTTCCTCCACACTATTTGTTCAGAAAAAGGAGTTGTGCTGCAATATAAAAGAAAATCCTGAATCAGTGGGGAGTGGGGGGTGGATGGGAATGCTTATTTCCAGGGAAAGAATTTCCAGGCACTGAACCAAGACACCTGCTGGATCATTCTTTTCTGTGTATCTTGCCAAGGAAACTGAAGGGATCATCTGGCCTTTCATTCCATCCTAAGGCTCCATCTGGATCAGGCATCATATAAGGGTTCATGTAGAAAACTCTTGGCTAAAATGTTCTTACAGACTGTTGCATGGTCTTCACAGGGTAAAGCCCAGTTTGCAGTAGTTTAAGTAATTAGCCTCCTAGAATATATAGTTCTCATCTGTTAAGACTGGGACGAGTGAGGGACCAATGCTACATCACTAGGACATTAGGTATGATATGTGCTATTGCTGCTTTCCTCTGTGGTACCCACAATGGCAATACAGTTATTACATGAATAAATACAAATATTTGCTTATGCAGTTTTTCCCAGGACAGAATTAGGTGGAATGGGGGAAGATGAAAAGTGATTTTCTCTAGAACATAGCCAAATGCGCAAAAAGTAATGAGGAATGGTCTAAGCAGGAGACTTCAGAAGAATCAACAGGACTTTTAAGGTAGTGAGGAGCAGTGGAAAGAGGGCAAGGACACTGGAGCAAAACTAAATGAATTCTTTGTGCCAGTCCTTTCCTGTGATTCTAATTTTACTTGATAATTCAAGCAATTTACCTGATTCAAAGTAAAGCTCAGTGGTCTGTGACTTCCCAGATCACCCCATATGCCTTTTTTAGAACAACTTACAGCATTTGCTACACTTCATTACTCCAGTAGAACAGCTGATTTTAATGAGAGAATTCACGTTTTTAGCAGCTCAGCCACTTCCATCCCAAACCCCTACATACCTCTTGGATGTACACGGTACACTGTGCTGGTGATTTGTTATTCTTTAGCAGTTTGTTCCAGCATCTGCTCTCTTGACACTTCAGTCTCAGAAGGTGTCTCATCTTCATTACTTGGAAAGGGTAATTCTAGGAGAGAGGTCTCTCCAGCAGGTCTCTCTCTGGTGCAGTCTGGCACAGAGAAGTACTATCTTTTGATGTCTGGGTAAGTACTTGCCTTTAAGGCCTGCTTCTCCAAGACAGACTTTCTTGTGTGATGCAGCGACACTTACAGCCATCCCTTCTCCATAAGGAAGAGTACTAGGAACACATGAACGTGGGAGTAGGAGGGACCGTGTTGAGCTGCATTTCAAAGGTAACGATAGTTTTTGCTGCTCCACCTCCTGCTGGGAAGCAGTCCCAGAACTTCCTTACCCTGAATCTAATGCCCCTCATTCCCTCTGCTTTGGATTCTTTGCTCCTGGCTATCAAAACCCAGATTTGGGGCAATAGGTTGAATTCTGCTTCTCAGCCAAAGAGATGATGATTCCCAGAGAACAGAGCATACAGTGAGGGTAGGGGGAAATCTCTTGCTGGTGAGAAAAATATCTTTCAGCTTTTCTGTTGGCTTTGAAGAGTGCTGGGCTCTGCCTGCCTTATTCAGATGGACTTTTCTCATCCTGCTCAGTATTACTGTCCCATCTGGAAATACAGAATATGCAGTAAAAACACATTAATAGCTGCCTGTCACCCCTCCTGTATGTGGGAGTCTGATTAAGCTTCATTGATGTCTTCAGGAAGTCTTCAGCTTCATTGATGCTGAGGCTCTGAATTGACACATTCTCCCTTTTGCTAAGTATTTTTTCTTCCCTTTCCTTTCCTGCATCTACYTGCAAACCAAGAGAAATCATCCAAGATTCACTCTAGGAAGAGAAGGAACAGAGCAGTGATATTGAGGGCTAGGGTGAGGAACAAGGTGACATATTGGTGTTTTACATCATTGTTAATGGTTACTTCTCTCCTYCTTTGCCAGGAGCATGTTTGGCCTCCCGTTTGCGTACTGCACTTTCACTGATGCAAGGGTTGATGGTGAAGGTAGGGCAAAATCTTCATGTCTACGTCATGGTTTCCTGCCAGGCTGATGAATGGGAAACAGGCAGTAAAACTAGTTATGCCAACTAGTTAAGGAACAAACTGTATCATGTTTTCTTATCTTTGTCATGCTTCTCTCACTCTTTTCTCCTTGAAAGCTCAAAATACATCTAAGCACAAAGGCGGGAGCCTTCCTAGTCATGAGAAATGATCCAGCAGAAATAAGTGGTACCTATGGTGTGGACTGGCAGGGAAATAATATTATGCCCATGTCTCCCCCCTCCCATTAAGTAGAGGTTGGGGACTGTGAAGGGAGAGGAGCAACAGAAGGGAGATTATTTTTTAACCTGTTTAGCAGCAGTATCTGTGAAGCATAAAGCTAACTGCAAAGGGTGTTTGACAATTCAGCCAAGTCTGAAGCACAGAGATGCTGAGATGCTGCTTAATGTTCTTTTTGTGTTATCATTATATTGTATTTTTTCTCTTCTTTTTGTTTCAGAGGTACTACGTGTTCCCGACTTGCTGGGCAGCTAGTTACCTGATGAGTGCTCATGGAAGAGATGATTATCTCGTTTCTCAATCATGGCTGGGAAGTCACCGGGACACTTTCGTGAAGGACATCTAGCCAGCTCTGCCCACCTTGTGAAGCACTGTCCCAGCGCAGGTTAGCCCCTCTCCCTTGGCATATCACAGCTGAATTGCAACTACTCATAGACATAGCCCAGACAGTTTCTGTTGCAGTTTCTGTTCTTTGACTCTTTTGATCTTTGAAAAGAGTAATGCTTATCTGCCAGACGAACAATTCATGCTTTGGAGGGTGCAGGGCCAGACTCAGTGAAAAGGGCGTTTGCTGTGATGACCTGTGTGAGAGCAAATGTAACCAGCAGAGTATGGAACCTGGTACCAAGGAGGTGACAGCATTTGTACTTAGCATGGTATCTCACTGACAACTTGGGGGTAATTTATTTATTCCTTGTAGTGGGATAAATAACACACACAGCGATCAGGCAGCTGTAGGTAGCCTAGTGCTATCTTTGTGAGAATGTCCAGAGAATTGACAGGAGCAACTTAGCAACATGCTCTGGGACACACGGCAATCACAAACTCCGGAATGAGTCATTGATGCCCCCTTTTGTGGACATGTTCCACATGAAAAGCAAAAAACAAAGATGACAATTCTCGAGTCCCGGTCCAAGCTGATTCAGCCAATGCAGTGATTAAGTCTCCCAGAATTTGAGAGGTCCCAGGCATCACTTAACTGAGGTTTCAGCCACTTTTTAGGATATATTTATTTGCAAGCAACATGCCCTGGGGAAGAAGAGGGGAGTCAGGGGCCTGCTTTATGTGCACTGAGCAGCCATGGATCAAAAAGGATGGACGAGGCTCTGAGCAACCTGATCGTGTTGAAGATGTCCCTGCCCACAGCAGGGGGGTTGGACTAGATGACCTTTAAAGGTCTCTTCCAACCCAAACTGTTTTATGATTCTATGATTCTATAAAAAGGGGACTCCTGCCCGAAATGCTTGCAGTAGGCAATGGGTGGCAGAAGGAAGTGCTGAGCTAGTACGGCTCAGCATGCTGGGCAGCAAGGTTATCCAGCAGCAGTCCCTCTTACAGAGTTCAGAACACGCTCAGAGTATGAAGCTTTTCCTCTCACACAGTTTTACTCTTCCTGCAGCAAGGCTGGCAGGCTCAGGGGAGATCTGCAAAATGGCGTCACATTTGCTTTTCTATTAATTAAAATTTTACATAAGATTTTCACAGTTATGATAATAACCTTATCATTTTTGTAACCCCAAAACATTTTATTTGCCTGTCTACTGAGGTTTTGTTTATCCCTTGCTCATTTACAGCTGACAGAGTACACGGGTCCTAAGGTAGTCCAGGCATTTTCTTTTTCTTTTGAAAAGGCAAGGTGGCTTCTTGATTCAGGAAGGTCGAGAAACAGAGCTCAATGTATGTCCAGGCTTTGTTCTCTCTTTTTGACTGCTTGTTTCTCTCACGATTATATCCTAGGCACATTTAGAAAGTGTTTATGATTTATTTGTAAAATGTTTTTATTTTCTGTGATCACTGAGTGTGAATGTGGTGGTGTTTCTGTAATTGCTCTAACTCAATTTGGGTTAATAACTATTTTGCCAAGTGAACAAAGCTGCATCATGGGAACAGAGCTTTTGTAGTTCAGCACTGGCAACACCACGCGTTGCTACGTACTACCCTGCTGCAAGGCCTTGCTGGCTTATGCAGGCAGGATTTTGAGGTTCTCTTGAGTTGTGCAGTGGAGCCTGAGGTGAGTGTGGTATTTCACTGGTTTGGCATAGTTTGTCTAATGAACTGGAGCTGCCACAGAAGCTGCCGTGATCTAGTCTGACTGTGGACTGTGTCTCAAGCCTGTACTTCATTCCTGCCTGCAAATACAAGCTTGAGAATGAAGGGGAAGGATAACCTGGCCCAAATGGCAGTAACAGCGTCATTTTGCAAATGCCCTCCTGTGGCCCTCCCCTTGGTTTGGTGAGTGTCACTTCAGTGGCATTGCATTCCTTGCACAGCTGGAAAGCCAGGACATCTTAGCAGAGCCTCAGCAATGGGAAACAATAAACATTGTTAACTGGGGTGACCCTCCTTCCAAGTGGAAGGTATCCAGAACAGTGAGCTGGCTGCTAGCCAGGGGGGCCTTGTTTTTAAGGGAGCTGGAACAGTCTATCCCACAAGGGGTTTGGAGCAGCTCAGTGTGGTTGGCTGCCACAGGGGACTGAATATTCACTGGTGGTCTCCCCACCCACATGGGCAGTGTGCCAGAAAGAGGACAGGAGGAGGGAGGCAGGGGAAAGAGAGGCTATCACAGCAGTGACGAAACCAGAACACATCAAAGATTAGCCAGGGAAACAGGCTGGATCATACGTAGCAGGTGCCTGATCGTGAGAAATCATAGAGTTGCAGTGGAAAGAAGAAATGCGGAGAAGCAGCAGTAGCAATTTAGGATTTTCTGCAGCTAGAAAAAGTGAGTCTGAGCTAGAAGTGCTCAAGGCAGTGGCAGAGCTGGAGACAGCACCCCAAAAAGCTGATGCCTGTGCTAATGCTGCTCCCATAACCATCACTCCCTTAGGACACTGCTGAATTTTTATGATGTGATGACAAAAACAATGGGGGAAATAAGTGATTACCCCAGGATTGGTTACAAGGGTTCATTAGGTTGAAAAATAACTGATGAAATTGTACTTCCTAAGACTGACCCAAAGGATCATTGATTTGTAGTAGCAGTAACCACTGACAAAAAATATAAACAAGAGTTTGGTTAATGTGTTTGAGTTTAATAATGCAAAAGGTAATAGAAAATTACTTGCAGCATTGACTGCTTTCAGTGTTGCGATGGAAAAAAATTTACAATGCTGGAAATGTAATTATTGAAGGTGATTATAATTTTGGCTTCAGTTAAATGGTTTTCCTTCCAAATATAACACTCTTCACTCTGATGAGATTATTCATAACTTATGTATTGCACTTGACTTAATTGGCATATGGTGTAAATTAACCCCTCTCAAAAACATGATTTATGTGCTTTGTTCTAACCGATCTATTAAATGCAGCCTTGTTTTGTGTTGATCCTTGCCAATTTAGGCAAAGTGATTTCAGTTTGCTCTGTCCTGGCTTCTCCTTATCTGATCACTGCCCTGCCTTTTATTATTCAACAATTGCAGTTATGTCGGGGATGTGTGATAAAGCTTATTGAAAATGTAATGCCAGTTTCTTGAAATCAGAGAACAAAATGTATAATAATTTCATTCATCAAAATAATGCACTTGATTCTGAGACTTTTTATAGAATGGTCATTGGCTGATTTTAAGCATTTAGAAAAGCAAGAGTTTGGTATTTTTGAATTAAGCAAGCTTCTTACTGTGCAATACGAAGGAATACATTAAAAAAAAATCTCATTCAATACATCAAGGAATGCATTAAAATCTTCTATTTTTAAAACATTCATTTGTGTTATAATAAAAAGATATTATCAGAGAAAGGCCAACATGCCTTTTTAGTTTCCTCTGTTTGTTTCAGATGGATGAAAAAGAGAAAAAAGATCTATTGGGGAAAAGGCCG
Source organism: Phoebastria nigripes (assembly GCA_035582835.1). NCBI lineage: Eukaryota > Metazoa > Chordata > Aves > Procellariiformes > Diomedeidae > Phoebastria > Phoebastria nigripes. Next base: position 168,843 of record JAYKAV010003407.1, on the reverse strand, counting down.
CATCCATGTAAAGGAGGAAGGATTCCGATCTGTTATTCTTATTATTATTAGGCAAATATGGTTTAAATAGGCTAATCTTGTTTCTAAGCTATTTTGAAGGTAAATGCGAACTCCAGTAGTGCTATGAATGAAAGTGTAACTAAGAGATGCAATGAGTGTGTATATTTGTGTGTAGATAGCTACAGAAAGAGAGGCCTATATCTGTCTTCGTATCTCAGATAGGGACTAGGTTTTTGTACCTGTCTTTAAAGCATCAAGATCAAGTGGTGGAAGGCAGACATTTGCCTTTCTCATTATCACATTTTCCTAACTGAATTGATGCAGTGTGTAGCCAGTGAAGGGGTAAGGCTGGCAGCTCTACTTCTTCCCTGAAAAGAAATGACTGTGGGTGAAATTGAGAGACCTAGGAGATTGTGAATGGTAGGGAAAAGTGAGCAGAGGACTGTTTGTTTTGTCTTCTAATACAAGCTGTAGGAGCATGAAATAAGATGAGCTGATGGCATGTTCAGAACAGGCAATTGGAGATACTTCTTTGAGCACTAGCCCATGGAACTCATTGCTGCAGGATGCTGTGGGGACTGAACGCTTGTTGTGGTTGAAAATGGGACTGGAGAAATTAATGTAAGAAAAATCATTGGGGGTTGTTAAATGCAAAGACCTCATCTCTAGCTCAGGTAGTCTTTGATCCTTAAATCACTGGGAGACTTAATTATACCTCCTTGTCCTGTTTTTATGTTCTCTGGTCACCTGCTGCTGGCTACTTTAGCAGAGAGGGGGCACTGGCCTAAATGGGCCTGTGGTCTGAACCAATACAGCTGTTTCTGCATGTACTGTGCGTGCTGCCAAGAGATGGTTGCAGTCAGCGTGTGACAGGTTAGATTTACGAAGGGCTCGGTGAAGCACTGAAGTCTTTAGCAAATCTGTGATGTGTCAGTGGTAGCTGTTGTCTGTCTTCTCAGTTTTTCTTAACAAAAGATGCTTTGAGCCTTTGGCCAGTTCTGATCTTTCCTGTGACTTCACTCTACTTATTATTATTTGGATGCTGCTATTCCCAGAGCTGAAGACTTTTCTAGCCTCACCCAAGCCCTGTGGAAGGAAGCACACAAAGACCAGAAGCATCATGGGCCTCTCAAAGCTGATTAGCACTAATGTAAAGAGACTCACTGGCTGCAGTTCTTTTGGAGCAAGGCTGTTGGTTTTGGCTGGCTGGCAGCAGTGTTTTGGATCAGGGCTGTTGTGTTTTGCTGAACCATCCTTGTGCTTTCTAAACCCAACTCACATTAGTCGCTTATCAGCCTCTGTCTCTTCCAGCCACCCCAGCACACTGCTAGACTAGTTCTCCTGCTCCCCAGGCGCAGGTGTTCAGGTTTTGCCATGGTGTCATTTCAAAATGGTTGCACTGGGAGAAAACGTCTTTGTAAAGAAAGCCAGGCACACAGCACAACCTCTCCAGCTTTCTGTGAGTGGAAAGTTGAACACTGAAGTTTTCTGTACATCAGCTAATGTTTGCTTTGATTCCCTGTGTGATACCTTAGCCTGAAAGAGAAAAATCTTGTTGGTTTTCATTTTATTTTGTGTGCAGGTAGCCACAAACAACTACTGCAATCATGTTTTAACATTTGGAGCTTAAGAACGTATCCCAGCAGTTAAACATGCCTTTAACTTGGGGGAGAGAAACGTGTTTAGAGAACTCAACGTTGATTAGTAAAGAAACCTCCTTCCCTCTCCAGCTAATCAGAGAAAATATTTTTCTAGTTTTTCCTGTGAAGCTCTTCTGTAAGAGGAAATTTCAGGTTGTCCTCAGTTTCTCCCAATGTTCAGTGTGCTTACTATAAAGACAACCCCCTCCCCCCTTTTTTTTTAATTCCACTGTGAGTGAACAATAGTAAGGAAAGTAAGGAAAGCCTCGAAAAACCTAGACAAAGCAGAAGTGTGCCCAGGAAATGTAAGGAAGGCAGCTGCCACTTTAGAGGTAAGGGACCAAGGAAAGCTTACGTCCCTTGAATGGTGTTTGAAGAGACCAGTGGGGCCCAGGCTCTCCGTAGTCCTCTGGCTACCCTTACTTATCTCTTGACACCGGCAGCTCCAGTGCCACATAAACTTTTCAGAACCCCAAAAGTGCTGCCTTTCGCAAAGCCGCAGATTGACTGTCCCTGTACTATATTTAACCCGAAGTAAAGTCCATTTTAAAGTCCTACTGTGGTGGCCAAATCCAAACCTTCTGTGAACGGATACAACATTCAGAGGGCCTAAGCACTCAATGCGGATGGGCTATGGCAGGGACTGTGAGGTGCCTATGTGAACTTGGAAAGGGATTGTGTTGGTTCAAAGATTGAGCCTGTCACAGTCAGAGTGGTGGCGACTGTGGGGCTGGGGGTAGCTGTTCTAAGTGTAGAAAAACCTTGTTGTGCTTCACCTTTCTCTCCAGCTCTGTGCTCATCTTGTTTTTTCATTCAAGCTCATTTCTAGCCCATGGCCTTTCCTACTGGCCACCACTAATTCAGCCTTCTCCTCCTCCTCCTGAGAGCAGGCTGAGAGGCCTCTTGGTTGCCTGGTTTAGACGCATCATCCCAGTGAGTGCCATTGCCTGGAATGCAACCTTAGCAGCGTTGGCCAAGTGAGGCGTGTGGAGATGGCAGTGCTAACACAGGGTGTGATGCCATCTGTGCTCAATAGAGTCAGAGGTAGAATAAAAACCTGCGGTCCTTGTTTCTCACGTCTCTGCCCCAATTACCACAGTGTGTTTCCTTCTGCTTTTTCAAGCAGACATGAGCTTGCCCTCCTGCACCGCCTGACCAATGCAAGTGCCATGACTTCAGCACTTGCACCCACTTTATAAGCACTGGACAGTTGCTGTAATGCTTGCAACATTCATGATATCACTGTTGGGTTTAAGCCAGTGGTCTATTTTATGATTAGAGATTTTGTTTTTCACTGGAACAACTTCAAGGCTTTTTCATTGCTAGCTCATGTTTATTCCTCGCACCAGTGAGGTGCAGAATGTGGGGAGAAAATGGGTGAGTGGCAGAAACAGACATTCCATGGCAGAGACTGACAACAGTGCCTGTCTAACCAGTCCTCAACAAAGCTAATCTCACAAAAACTCAGAAGCTTGCTGAGAATTTTTTTTCTGGATATGGGAAAACACCAAATGAGTGTTTCTAAGTGAGAGGCTGGGGCTCTGCTCCCCTTCCGCGGCATGCACAAATCATGCCTTCCCCCACCCCCTCTTCCGTGGGGCTATGTGCATCCCAGGGGACAGAACGGAGCGGCTCCTAAACACAATAAACATTACTCTGTCTGGGTTAGTTTTTACATTTCTGTGTTTTATTTCATGTTTTGTTTGAAATGACCTGTACCACAAGAATACAATTTATTTAACAGGTTTTTTCTTTTTTTTTTTTTTTTTTTTTTTTTTTTGTTTTTTTTTTTTTTTTTTTTTTTTTTTTTTTTAGGAGCAGGTAATAGTTAAGTAGATACTGTTTATTTCACTGACTGTCTATAACTCCCTGCATCATTCTCACAGCCTCTGTCCCTCTGGCTTCTCCACATAACCCAGCCACAAGAACAACAGAGTGGCCTTTGGCCATATGGTTGATTATAGCTTGTGGATACAAAGTGGAAGCTCTTTCTCAGCTCCGATTGGTAATAAAAGCTCAACAAGTTACATTCTAGGGTCTTTCTCAATGACTTCCCCTGCCTAATAGCTGCTTACATGTTTCTGGTGCAGCATGTTTTATTTTATATATTTGTAATAGTTTAAAAAAAAAGAGATGACTTTTAGCTTACAAAGAGAAAAATAATGCCCCCTTAGCATGAGCAATACTGCAAGGTTCTGATTGTTGTGGGGGGGGTTCTCATAGCTTCACAGTTTTGCTGCGAGGTGTAATGCCCAAGTTTCCCCAGAAACCTGTGTGTGGTATTTTACCTTTTCTTTTAATTGATCCCCATGAAATTTGTTTTGCATTACAGGCCAGACACCACTGTTCCCAGAGAAGAATGTGCCCAAAACAGAAGATCTGGTCACTTGGGAAAAATTGCCTTTTGTAGTAGCTGACAGGTACGTAGTTTCTGTTATCTGCACATTTAAATCAGGGGCTGGAGTTGCTTTTACCATAGCTGCTGGACAGGGACTTCATGCTTATTCGCTGTCACTGATACACTTACCTCTACAGCTTTGCTTTGCTTTTCTTTAAGTCATAGAGCCCATTTGTGTCCCAAAGCTCAAGCTCCATCATCTTTTGCCCCATATAGAAGGACAGCTGTATGGCGCTGACTCTGTGACTCCTATATTACAAAGGAATGGTATAAAGAGCACTGACCCAGAACCCACTTCCTAGCTCCTATCTCAACTTCCACATCTCCAGACCTTTTTGTAAGAGACTGTGAGCATTCAAAGACCTAAGCAGTTGCTGAAGCCCCATTTCCTACTTCAAAGTGCACTGAGAGGACTACACTAAGATGTTACTCTTCTCTGCAAGTGCAGCTCACTGCGTAGCTGGACATGCTCCTCAGTTGTGGCAGCATGATAGCACTAATGATGCACAGCAGATCAGAATAACTGGGAAAAGATGCGTGTGATTCCTGCACTGGTCTGAAGGGCCCAAGAGACCTGACCTGGTTCCCAATATAAGATGGTACAAGCCTTTTAAGGGTTAAATCTAGACAGGTGTTTCTGTCCCAGTTCCTGGGGAAGAATTTGCATTCCTTGCTTAAAGAGATTAATATATGCTAATTACTGTCTGGTTCAGTTCCCATCCTATTTCAGAAGCAATGCAAACATTTCCAGGCATAGTATCTTCAAGCAGTGGGGGATATCCAGATGGGCTCCAAGGTTATGCAGCTGTAATGGAGAAAGAAGGTCCTGGAAAAAAATGCATTTGGTATCTTTATATTGTTCTGTCAAGGCAGGAGTTGCCTCCGTACCATAGCCCTACTCTAAATAGCCAGCAGTCTCTGTGGGCTAGAAGCTAACTCGGCAGCTCTCCATAATCATGTTTTGTAGATAGTTCTCCCTCCCTGTTCTGGAAAGCAGGCCCAAGTCCAAATACAACAAAGCTGGAAGAGCCTTTTTTTTTTTCTTTTGGAGGTGACCTTTCCAGCCAGGGCACAACAGAGTAAGAATTGCCTCTTAGGATCTTTTCAGCCTGTTTTGGGACAGCTACCTTTGCACAGCAGGTTGGGACACAATGTGCTGTGGCTGAACTGGGTGGGAYTTGGCAGGGAAGCAACAGTGATCAAGTGAGTTAAACTTACAGATGATAGCACAACCCAGCACATTTGTGAGACCATTTATGCCACAGCCAGAAAGAGTTGCCAGGGTGCAGCACACAGCAAGCTGGCTCTGTAGTGGTGGCATGCATTTCACTTTGGTCCCTCTCAGTCACAGATGGGTACAGGGATCATAAGCGCAACCAAAAGCCTCTCATTTTCTCCCCAGCTGCCTCTGGGAGGGAGCTGGGGAGAGAAGCACAAGTGTCTGTTCAAAGCACAAGGCCACTGCGTAATTGCTACTGCTGTGAGCATGGAAGCAGTCCCAGCTCCCATGTGCCTTTTGCCCCTTAGGTCTCTGTTGGTTTACTAATGTGCCTGAAGCAAGACTGAATTCCTTTATCAAGGGAGTACAAAATGAGTGAGAGTAGCTACGACTGTGTAGTGTAGGGAAAACTTAAAGAAGGTGGAACTGAATTAAGCCAAGCACCAGGAGTGGGCTGGCTACAAGAGCTGAGAGGTCAGCATGAGATAGCGCCACCAGTCTCTGAGATAGCCTGGGCGTTGCTCTGCAGCACTGACAGCCCTGCTGTGACACATTCTGCTCCAGTAGAAAACAAGCACCCAGTGTCTCCCTGATCACATGCCTCAACCCTGGTTTGGAAGGCATCCTGCTGGGGGTGAGTTACTCCTCTGCCACACCACCTTTCTGCTGGGCTAGCCAGGAAGGGATGGAAGCTTGAGGGGAACAGTAGAGCTAGTGGTGTCTCAAATGTAGATCAGAGGCTTTTTCTCACCTCTACTGCCATGCTGCTGACCGCAAAACAGACAATACATTCAGGTTGCATCAGCTCAGGCTGGCTCAAAACTAAGTGGCCTAGAAAATGAAATCTCAGAGAATGCCAACAGCCAGTTTTGTCAGTCACCCACATTCCGCTCTGGCTACTGGGAATGCAGCAGTTGTGGCTTAGGCAGCAGATCTAAACCAGGGCTTGGAGACAGCAGGAACCTGGTTACATGAGAGGAGTAAATAAACATTCCCCCACTTCTTCTCCCACTACCTCAAGGTCAGGTATTTGCTTTCCCATCAGTGAGAGAACCTCTTACCAGGCCCAGGTATAATCTATGCTAGCTCTTTTGCTGTTGTTGAGGATAATGGGATGAGGCAGGGGAAGACAGTAGTTGAGATATCGGGGGTTTCATGCCACCCTCTAATTTATTTCCCTAGGCTGCCACAAAAAAGCAATCTCTCAGGCTCAAGAGCTGCCTCCTCCGAAAAGCAGTGTCCTTGATTCCTAACTAACATTTGGCAATAAGCCTAAGTCTCTGTGGAGGCAAAGAGCTATCACTTTAATGAAGTCTAGGAAAGCCCTGGTTTGGGGTGTATTTATACTTGGGCAGTAACCATGCAGACAAAGCCTTGTGTTCTCTGCCACAAGGAACAAGTGGGGAATGGCACTCAGCTGAGCTGAAGAGGGAGGTTTGATACCCTATGGGGTAAAAAGCATGGAAGAATTGTAGTTAGCACCACATAGGAGAGGATGCAGAGATTATCAAGTCAACCCATCACTGAAGCATAATATTGGGCTCTTTTCTGTCTTTCTTGCCATCTGGGAAGGGAGACTTGCATTCTCTCAGGGTCATACATCCTACCTCTTCAGGGGCCTGTGGGGATTGTACATGGGAGGGACTAGCCAGGTGTAATGACACACTGTACAAGGTCGCAGAGTATCTTACACAGTTAGGAGCATCTTTCCCAGTAAGAAGTGGGGCCTGTATGTACAAGTGTTAGCTGTTGCTAGAGGAGCCTGGGAGGCAGCCGTTTTGATCAGGAGAGGTCCAGCAGCACTATTCTCCAAAGGTGCATCTGCTCTATGGTTAGAGCCAGAAAGGTGACAAAAAGGACCCTGGCTGCTTCCCTTTCTATCTGACCCCTCACAACACCAGCAGATAAAGTTTATATTGACTCTATTCTTCCTCTCTTCCTGCTTCTGTCCCCACTCCCCCTCCAGCACTGGTGGAGGGAGCTGGGGAGCAGGCGGCCTGGACAGCGCTGAGAGCATCACTGCTCAGAGGGGCTGAGCCCCAATGACCGCCTCAACAAGTGCAAGAGCATATTCTGGTATTTCCCACAGAGAAAACAAACGAAAAAAAGAGAAACAGGTGACTGATTAAAAGAGTTTCCCCCCTCCTGTACACAAGATTCTGCAGTCACGCCGGCAGATAGACATTAAATAATTCTTCCATAATAAATGATTGGAGATAAAAGCCGGCGGTGGCTGCTGCTGCTGTTTGGATTGCTCCATTGTCTGCATCTTTGTTTCTAGTTTGTTCCCCGGCCACTGTCGGCTGGCGCTGGGGCTGTCAGACCTTTGCCTCTAGCATTTCTAGGAAGAGTTTATGCATGGGAACCTTGCCCTGCAGTTTGATGCTGTAGAAGTGCTGCACAGCTTTGGCGGCCGTCTGCCGCAGGAGGGGCAAGGTCAGGAGCAGCTTGCCTGCTCGCCGGGGCTCCTCGTTGCGCTGACTCAGCTCGTAGTCCTGCAGGGCTTCGTGGAGAAGGTCCTGGAGTTTCTGCACTGCATCCATGTCCTCTATGTGCATGGAGTCTGCGGGGAGGGAGAAAACACAGCAAACAGACAAGTCAGACATGAGGAAGGAAATCCTTTATGGTCCTGAAGCTAAAGATGCTTTCTTTCCTTTTCTTTATTTTCTGTTTTTTTTTTTTTTTTTTTTTTTTTTTTTTTTTTGGGGGGGTGGGAGTTGTTGTTGTTCTGTTTTGTTTTGTTTTGTTTCTTAAGGGGAAAAAACCCACCTTTCTGGCAGGTGTTGGTGAGCTGCTCTAAGTTCAGCATCAGCCCAATGAGTTGGCCCTAGCAGTGCAAGGACAGTAAGCTTGCCAGGGGTAGGTGACACATTGTGCCCTGCGTGCTGCCCATTTTGCCAGCCATCCCAAGGCTCTGCAGGGGTCAGCTGGGGGCCTTTGTGACTTGCACATTCACTTGCCCTCCATGCTCCTTATGGGGAGAGTCACCCTGCAAGGGGCAGCAGCTGCTGTGCTGCCGCTTGGGAGCAATCTCATTAAGAATAATTAACACTGCTATAGCATTTCATCTGTCTAAACTGCCTAATTGCCATGCAGCTGCTCAGGGTGTCAGCAAGACAGAAAAGCCCCAGTAGGTCACAACCAGTGTGCCCAGGGGTGTTGCCAGCCCCACCTTTGTGCATATGCCCCTGTTTTCAGAGACTGACAGCAGCTGCTCAGGGAGCTTCCTGCTTCAGTAAAGGAAAGCCGCACCTCCTGCAAGGCCTCTTCCCTTAGGCTGCCAGTTAGATTTCTACAAGCTGCTGGAGGGGCTAGCAGGGTTTGCGAGGCTAGCACAGCTCCTTGGTGTGTCTCTAAGGCAAAGGTAGCTGGTAGTGACCCAGTCCAGGGTCGAGCTGGGGAACCTGAGTTGAACACAGGCTGCTAAACTTGTGGGTAAGTCATGGTGACAGAGGGCAGCCCCAAGGAGCAGAGAGGTTAGATTAGAGACGCTAACCAGGCACAGCATCACTGAAGGTTTTTCTCCTTTTCATCTTGCTGATACTTGCTTCCTTCTTACAACCCTGACAGAGCTGGAGACACTGTTCCCTTGTCTTCATTGTTCAGAGACTTTTAATCGATACTGAACCCATTGATAAAGATTCTTGCCACAAGGCAATGAATCCAGAAGCAGCAGCAAAGGGACACTACGGCAAGCACACGTGTAGTTGCACCATCTGCCACTGCAGCTGGGCTTTGCAGTGTGGCAGTGCTCTGGCTCAGCCCACACACATACAACACAATTGTGAGGACATGGGTTCCTCAGTGTGACAGCAGTGAAGGGGAGGAAAGCTGGCTGAAGCACCAAAATCTCACTAGAACTATGTGTCATGTCTATGGAGAACGCAACACAAATCAGAGACTGTGAATTTCATAAGATACATGTACAATAAATGCTATTTATGATGCATGATTTATGAAGTATTACAACAGTTGGGAAAATATCACATCTAGCGAGAAAGCTGTTTAAGAAGCTGTTTAGAAGGACTGCACTAATTAGAGAATATTAAAGGGTTGTATTTCCAAGAAGCCTACTGAGGAAGGATTGTTCTTGCTGTATTTCCTTTTTGTATCCAAGAGACCAGGCGAAGAAGCTCAGAGAAGGGCTGGTAGGTCATCACAGTGACCTGAGCTAGCCACAGAGGTTGATTCTGAAAAGTAGGGAGGGAGAAGCATGTTGCCAAGTCAGTCTGGCAACTTCTCTCAGCCAGGTAGCACCTCTGGAAAATTTCCATGCACCATCCAGAAGTAGTGAGTGGGATCTGTTTCCTGCCAAGTTGCAGAGGTCACTTTGGAGACTGGAAGCATCAAGAGCTGGAGCTTGGAGCAAAATGTCCTCCAGCCTTTCTGTTTAATGTCCTTCTAGCTAGGGGCACAAGGGGGAGAAGCAATCACAGCCTATCAGAGTTTGCAGGTCCCAGTGGGTGCTAGAAGCACCAGGCAATGAGCCATGCTTCAGGTCAAAGTGGGTGCTCTGTTTTTGGGTACTGATGCTGCTGTACAGTAGACAGAATGCTAAAGCTGTGCCCTTCTGCCACCTGACTTCTGTAAGGTGACGAGACTTAACAGCACTAAATAACTAGATGTATACAGGGAGAGGAATTGGGGAAATAAAGATCAAAGCCTGCCCCAACCCCCCACTCTTTGCTGAAGGAAGCTCAAAATTGGCAGCTGACTGCAAAAAATAAAATAACATTGCAGGATTAATTTCCTTGCAATCCATCAGTGAGCTGGTGTCAATGGCATTGATAAACTGTTAATTACAAAATCAATAGCTATGAATTTTTACAGCTGTCAGAGCACTGAGGTGGAGGGAGGCTGCCTGACCATGTCCCTGAGGGTCAGCTGGCCTAGAAGTCAGGCTTCATGTCAGGAGCCCTTCTCCAGCACTGCTCGCATGGGGTACAGGGCAGGTGTGAGAATGGACAAGGCCCACTGCCTTCCCACTTAACTCTTTTCTTGCAGCTTCTGGCAGGAGCAGGAGGAGCAGGGACCTCACAGGACCCATTAGTACAGAATTTGCTACACATCCCCTTGCTAGATCCAGACCTTGTTCACTCCATCTCAGCACTAAAATGCATTGGGGAAAAAAAGGGGAAATAAGGTTTGGCCAGTGTGGGATGTCCTTAACTGAACATGTGCTGTATGCTAACCTGGAGGGCTCTTCAATACACAGGTTGATCGATTTGTACTCCTAAGGAAAGAGGACCTAGGAATGCCTAAGAAGGGACTGCTGGCTCTGAAGAGTAGCAAGTTAAGTCTACAGCACCCCTACTCTGTCAAAAAATGGGTGATCATATTGTTGGGACTTGCCTGCTGCTCTGGGCATTAAGAATTCATTTCTCAGCTCTCTAAAATACACTTACTAAAGACAGAGTTTGCTTGAATTATCTTTGCCAGTCCCAGCAGGTGCGTTACACTGAGGACTCAGAGATCAGACACAGCTCTGGCAAGGTCAGCCTATTGTCAGCTTCTCCTCTAGTGAAGAGTGAGCTCCCACTTCTGTTTTCATTTGTTTTAATTCCTAGAAACAAAGGGTCAATATACACAGGGCTGCATGGAAGAGAGGAAAGTCCCTAGAAGCTGGGTTGCATGAGCAATTACACCCAGCAGGGATAGGGGAAATTCAGGAATTTATCTATATGGGAGGCAAGGCTGAAAGCAGGTCCAGGCAGCACAGGTGCTAATCAAAGTGCTGAGCTTTAAACCCTGTTCTCTGACCCAAGGGAGCTGAGGCCTGGCCCAGAGGTAGTCTGCACTCCTACTGTTTTAGGAATCAGCTGTTTACATGCAAGCACATACATGCAGGCTCTGCAAGTTTACTCCATGTCAAAAATACACTAAGAAAAATAACTTACATTAAAAGAATGTGAAGGTTGAATGTGAAGGTTACATTAGAAAAATACACTTGCCCTATTCTAGCTTCCTTATGTGTGTGTTGTGAGAGGCTTTAATTACATGAAAAACGAGATCTCGTGCTTTACTTTCATATGTTTCAATACGAATAACAAAGCAGGATTTTTGTGGATTATGCTCCTACATAGCTGCACTTCTAGCTGCACTAGGAGAAACCAGTGAAGTCAGAATGGCTTCTCCCATCCAGCTGAGAACATGCTTTGGCCTGTGCCTCCTGACCCTCACCTTGGTTTCTTTACTCCACAGCACTGGAAGCAGAACCCCAAAGCAGCTGATGAGTGTTGGTTGTTCTGCTCTGTCTTTGCTCAGTGTTTCTCTACTCCTGATACAGACTGTCCCATAAGGCTTACCCTGGACTTAGTCCTGACAGCACAGTGAGCAACATCAGCAGAGAGTGCTTCTGTTGCACCATGAGGAACTTGACACCACCAAGGCTCAAGTCTTGCAGTGTCTCTGCTCATAGCATGGGCCAGATAAATATCCCGGTGTGGCACTTATCCTGTCACCCTGTCACAACCAGTACCTTAGCACTGCAGCCTCTCTGAGGAGCCCTTCTCCCTGTTTAATCCTGTGACCTTCCTGGTAGACAGAAGGCAGGTTCTTTAACAAGAGTTGATTACATTGCCAAAAGGCACTGTCCCACAATCAAGAGAGGCCAGCCTTGGCCATCTGCCCATCCTGGTTCAGTGGCAAAGTGAAGGCAGCAATTAGAGCTAAAAAAGCAATATATGAGAAATTGAAAAAGGGAACTAGATAGCAATTTATATGAATCAGAAGTTATGAAGTGTAGAAAATCGATAAGGGAAGTGAAGGACATCGGAGGAAAATCCATGACTGGAAGGGCTAAGGACAATAAAGAAGTTTTATAAATATTTAAGAAATAGAAGAAAAATGACCATTTGTAGGGGGGCTCTGTTCACCTGGAGATGATTAAACTATTAATAGCAGTGCAGAGGAGACAGAAGTCCTTAGTGAGTGTTTCTGTCCTGTTTAGAAAAAAGAAGCATTATGTACCTGTGTTATATGAAGATGATGAAGACATCTTAGTCTGTTGTTTTTGCAAGAAGATGTTAGACATCTGTTAGGGACAAACTTTACAGAAATCAGCAGAGCTGGTTGGCTTTAAGAGTTCTAAAATTGCTGGCTGAGGCCCATCTAGGGCAGATTAATGATGAACGAGTCTTGGTATTTTTGAGAAATTCAAGATGACTGGAAAAGTTCTAATGATGCATATATTTTCCTAAGTCTTATCTAATAATTTCCATGCTAGCCTGATGTGAACCAGGGCAAAATAAAGGGGGGGAGGGGAGGGGAAAGTGACATTCAATTAAGACTTATAAAATGGTATTACAACTACCGCCAGTCATCACGATACTTTGGATTAGAGGTCTTGTCAAACAAACCTGATTTCACTCTCTGATGAGATTACAAGTTTGGTTGATAAAGTTAACTGCATATATATAATAGACTTAGGCTTTTATAAGGCACTTGGCTTAGCACCACAGGACATTTTCATTAAAAAATTAGCACTATGCAGTATCAATAAAGCACACTTTCAATTGATTAGTAACTGGCTAGATGACAGATCTCAAAGTAGCTATCATGGTGAATCATCCCTGAAGGAGGAGTTTTCTAGTGGAAATCCACAGGGATCAGTAAAAAACCAGATGCTACTCAACAGTTTTATCAATGAGCTGTAAGTAATTTTTCTTTTTTTCTTTTACATTGCTGCTGCTAAGAAGTATGGATGGCAAAGAGGAACAGAATGGTGTAAAATGGTGAGGATAGGGCAACCTCACAGCATTCTGGACCACTTGCTTACACTGGAAGTAATGTATCTATACCCAAGGAATGCAACTATGGAACAGGAACTTTATCGTGTCAAGCTGTCAGCTGTAAAAAGACCTGGGGTCACAGGACACAGCTCAACAAAGACCAGTATCTGGAGGCTGAACTCAAGCAAAGTGACGTTAAAGATATGGTGCCTTTCTTTTTTTTTTTTTTTTTTTAAACTGAGAGAATGATTAATTATTAGAGTCAGCTACCACGAAAGATGTAGATTCCCCCTCTTTTAATCCCTTCAGCTTCACACTGGGTGTCTTTCTGGAAGGCGGCTTTAGCCAGACACAGATATCGGACTCACTGCTGGGCTGCAAGGGTGAATTCTGTGACCTGCACGATACAGTTTGGCAAGGAGATCTCATGTGAGACAATGAGACTCAAGGGGATGTAGAGGGAGCCCTCGTCACACAGTAGCTTTAGCAGTTTCCCTTTCAGAAGGGACTAGTGAGCAAATACGTGTCTGGCTTTTGTGCAACATCAGTGCAGCACACAGCACCTCTTGTGTCTCCCACAGCTTGCTGGACTGAGGGCTGCAGCCCTCCCCAGACTGAGATGGAGGGCACTGGGCTGAGGGCCCTGGCCTTTCTCATCCTCTTCACAAGAAGAAACAGAACAGGCAACATCAGGCTTCTGCCAGCATGTCTTACTCTCTACCATCCAGATCCACACTATCTCCCAGTTGAAGGGGGATGCAGTGTCTGTGGTCACTGAACATCTCCAGGATGGGACCAGGCAGCCCCAATCCCACAGCTTTTTGTGGGATTTGAAATTGGGACCAGGGTTTCCCTGTTTGCTGTAACTGACCAACACTACTGAGGTGGATGCAGGCACGGCCCACATCCCCTGTTCTGAACTGACAGCACTGGAGTCAGCTTGCTAGTGGAGAAGGGCTCCACAGCCTTTCTTTTACTGCTAGAAACCAGCAGCCAGCCCATCCCTGCCTGGCTCCACTCCCTAATACAGGGCCAGAGCAGTTAGGGCTCTAGCAGCAGCAAGCCTCATTTCTCCCTGCTCTCCAGCTTAGGTCCTGCTCTGTGGACAGATCCTGCTCTGAGGATGTTGCATGACACAGGCAGAGCACAGTCTCGGGCAGTAGGCTCTAGTTTCCTCCCAGGCCAGATAACAGTGTGAGCCTTGACTCCCTGACTGTGAGGCTGGCTGGGCCAGGGCTGTACCTGAGTTGGCAAGGGCCAGAGCTTTGAGCGTGACGAACTCCTCCTTTTCCACCTTGAGCTTCTTGTAGCGGCGCACCAGTTGTAGGATGGCCAGGTAGAGCTCCAGCAGCCCCGTCARACGAGAGTGCTCTTCATCCATGATGTAGTCCTCAGCATAGACAAGCTTGTCCTCATATGGCAGGGAGCGGTACACAATGCCCAGGATGAGGATTTCCATCCAGGCGCTCTGGAGGAGGCTCATCTGGTCCCCAAGGGAGAGGTTGGAGAACCCTGACAGGGCAAAAGACAAGCAGGGTCAAATGGGTGTGCAGCAAAGCCTCTAGGAGTCTGGAGTCCTTAGTTTCTCTGGGGTTCACCACAAGCACTCACCCCCATTGGTCTGCTGCTTTCAAAAAAAAAAAAAAAAAGCTTACTAAAGTGACCCTGTCTCTGTGGCAGTCAGCTTTGGTGGACCTTACCCTTCTCTTTGCTCCCATGCCCACCCACAGCCTCAAACAGGAGTCCTGGTGCTCTGACTGCGTTTATGGCAACCCAAGGTTCATGATAACCTCTTTTCAATGATCTCTGCTTCTTCTATAGCAGCAGCTGTTTTGTACCACATCGTCCTGCTCACTGTTCCTCTGTAGTTTTGTACTGCAGCCTATTTAGTCTGCAGCTGACCAAAGAGCAGAGAAGAGCTCTAGATGGCAGAAAAGAGGGCTTCTGATGGGATGGGAGGGAATGACACAGGCCCGAATTACAAGCATACCACAATCTCTCATTTTGGCCAACGAGAAAAGGTCCTGCCACAACAGAGCACAGAAATTTATTCAAAAGCTGAATACATTTGTGAACAGAATCCTCTTCTATTCCTCATCACTCCCTGAGCTCCACACCATCAGCTTTCTGCACCTCACAGCCAACAACCCTACCTGGTGTCAAAAACACCTTTAGGGTACCATACAAGTACCTAAATCAAGCCAAACCCAGTAGCAACGGGCCCAGCAGTGAACCAAGTCATTCTCCTCAAACACAGAAAGAGCAATCACCATCTGGAGACAGACCCCCCCAACAGCCCCAGAGCCCACTTGAGAGAGTGGAGAGGCCGAAACACAGAGGCACTGTCTGCCCCGAGGGGAAAAAAAAAGTGCATGGGAAGGAAAGCTGTGTCTGTTATGTCTTCTGTACCAGGTACCCTTGAAGGCCAGACCATGAAAGATCCTGGGAGACGGGCACTGTGCAACAGCCATTACAGACAGGGATGCCAAGCACAGTATGTTGGTCCCATCTAGGCAGCTCCTGCCCACCACTGACAGGCAGGGACACCGCTTTTTGGCAGCTCCTTGCGTCTAAAGGTTCCCAGGGCCATGAGAGAACGGGACACCCAGGCACTCCTGAGCTGGGGGGCACAATACTCCACCAGTCTCCCCTGCCAGTTTTCTCCCCAGACGCTTATTAAGCCTTGGGGCTCACTAAGAGGCCTGTGAGCTCATTAGCCTCTATCCAGGAGCCTCCCAGTCCCGCTGGCTGTGTGCTAGGCTCAGCAGGACTCCTTTATCCCACAGCCCTCCCTGCTCACAGTTCTTGGCCCCACATCAGGGCCTAAGTAGCTAGCTACCATGATGATCATTTGATTTCTCTTGTTATCAAGTTGGCAATTAACAAAAGAGCTGATGATTGCTATATTGACTGACTGTGGGTTCTCTTTTTCTATCTGCACTATCTCAGCTGGGGAAGGGAAGGCAGAAGGGTGGGTTAGTGGTATTTATTTATCACTACGCCATGTTTTGTGTTTGTGTTGCCAGGGGAAGCAAAGGGTGATAATGGCCTGGCAGCCCTTGGACATCCAATTTCCCTTATCAGGCCACTGAATAGAAAAGAGGCCCCAGGCCACATTAATTAACAGATACCAATCAGCTGTCACGTGTTGTGTGTGCAAGGTCTGAGGGGAGCAGTGGGTGGGAGGGAAGAATCAATAAACCATTGGGGAGGAGTGCCAGAGGGAACAACTAAAGAGGAGTCCAGGCTACTGGGGAGAAGAGCTGCAAATCCAGCTCCATGACTGTGAGATTGATTCCTGTACAGCACAGCCTGTGCTCCATGTAGCCCTGCACCTGGTGAATCCCACCCCTTGCTGAGGTTGTGAGTACTTCAGGGGTGCCTCATTCTTTGCCTTGCCCTTCTGCCCATTCCCTCCTGCAGTCAGTACTGTGCTGCTCCTGAATGCAGCCCTCCTGACTGAGTCCAAGTGCAGGCTGATGCAGCTTGAAGGCTTGGGATCCTGTCTCCCCAGGTCTCCTGCTTGCTGCACAGGGAACTGGTGAGATTAGCCCTGAGACGGGGTAATGGTGCTGTGCACAGCCACTGTCACAGTCTCTAGCACCTGGAATCTCTCCTTTGGTCACCCCTCTCCTAGCTCTGACTATGGAGAACAGCCCAGCATTTAGGCTGCTGCCTTAAGTCCAGTTTCTGGGTCAGTCACGTGGCCTTTTTGCATCTTTATTCCCCATCTGGATTACAAAAGGGGTTATGCCATTGCCTCACTGCAGTCTGCCAACGAAGTTTGTTAAAGATTGAGAACAGTCATATAGTAGAGTGAGAGGATTCAGAACAGACATGGCTCACACTTTTCTGCTAGAGAATAAAGTAGAAAAATTGACTTAACCCTAGCAGTAGCCTGTACATCCAGCATCTCTGTTAATCACTCTTTCCCAGAGGCAGTTATGGCAGGTGGGAATTGCACAGGAGAGACCATGCTTTACCCTGTGCCAAGGAGAACAGAAGAGCCAGCTGCAATTGCCCTACCCACCTGGGAAAGTCCCCTGCCAGAAGCACTCAAAGGTAGCCAACAACTCTAGTGAAGGAGGGAGTGCTGTGGTGCCAAGCCTGGACTTGAAATGTCTGACAGAATTGGGACCCTTTTCCTCTGGTGTTTGCACATGTAGAATGCAAGGGCTGGAGGACTGTGCCTGTATCATTGTAGTGTGCACAGGTAAGGGAAGATCATATAACCTGGGGTCTCCCATGCTATAAAACTTGAGATAAGGAAAGGTAAATGCTAATTTCACCTGGCCAAAATCACAGGCTTGCTATCATAGGTTTATAACACCGGAGAACCTCTAGTTGTGAAATTCAACTGCCTCGCCATCTTACAGCTCCTAGGAATTGCTAGAATCCAGCCCTTTTGCATTCCTGAGCTGTTTGATGGCACAGCATCCAGAAAGTGCCCTTAGTGATTTGTTTCTTGCTGCTTTTCTCAGGTCTTATCCTGAAAGGTGCTGAATGCTCCACTGCCATCCTGGGGCTCCGAGAAGAGGAGCCTCTGTCTCTAGCACAGAGCTGCATGCATGTTTCCCTCCTTCCCAGGTGCAGGTTGAGAAAAGCCGCTTTATTTGCAATAGCTGATGTGACATTCAGGTTTTTTATTTTTTGTGATTTTTTTTTTTTTTTTTATTTCCGTGGTTTGGCAGTGGGAGCTCCCAGAATTTAAAAAAAAAAAAAAAAAAGTCACATAATTTGTGGCAAGTGGAGTTCATAATCTGTTAATTTATTATCATTTCTGTCATCCTGGAGGGCCATTAGCAGAGGTAATAAAGGGAGATGTAATTATAGGATCTGAGGCCACTCCAGACACAGCTGCTGTCACTCCACTTGCCATATTTCATTCTGTAGTAGTACTATCGTCTTCCTAGTGAGAACAGCACAACAGCTACCCTGGGAGAGCCCTCGTCGTCACCCCTCGAGAGAAGTCTTGTCTCCCTGCATCAAGGCACGCAGAAAAGGTAGATGTTGTTCAAAGACAATTAGCGGGGGGCGGGGGGGGGGGGGGGGGGTAGTGGGGAGGGGGCCTCATACAGAAGGGGACAACTCCACAATGGCTAAGCATGGCTTTCGAGCTAATGGCTAATAAGGCTATTGAGCTAATAACATTTGCTAAACACCATTAAATCATGCTTTCTTGTTATCATAGGACAGTGTCTTTAAGATTAACTGATTTTATTTGCTAACACTGTGGGGTAGAATTTTGTGCTGACACTTGGGATCCTGAAGGGTTTGTATGACTTTAACATCACACTGTTCTTTACCAATTCTAGTGTGAACACAAGGCAGGAATATGTGACTTTGGTTCCTTTCTCCATCTCTCTCTGTCCAAGAGTTCATGCACACAGGAAGCAATGTCCTGTTTTGCTCAAAATCCTTGGAAGGCAGAAGTACAGGGCATGGATAATCTAGACACCTGGCAGCCTCCTGGCCCTGCCCTGCTCTGCCCCCTTGCTGCCTAACTCAGTATGTTTCATACTTGTTTCAGAACTATAGGGTATTTTGTTCCATTTTTATGAACTGTCTTTTATTATGTTTGTGTCTTGGTACTGCTCCCTTGTATAACAATCCCTGAGCTCTCCCCTATACACACAGTCCTGTGACAATACTGCTGCTGGTCTGAACTTTGCCATGCTGGTGGCTGTTACCGTGTTGCAGGGCCTTTGATAGGAAAGGAAAATACACAGAGAAAATTGAGATGATGGCAGGTATGTCATCAGGTATTGTCAGAAAGGAGAGGAAGAGCCCCTTTCACAGTGCAGGAGTAATCTCTACTGTACTCCTGTTCTGGGATAATATCACCATGGCAGGCTGGAAAACTCTGTAGGAACTTGGAGCTGAGCATCCCACGCTCATCCCACAGCCGCAAGCTAGGGAACTAAAGCAGGGCACGCTGCATGAACAGAAATAGCCAAGGTTAGAAGAACATACAACAGCACCTCACTGGGCAGCTGTAGTAACTAATTGCATTGCATTAAAACCATTCCTGTTAACACCCCAAGTACTGGGTTAGTAGAGCAATCCAGGCTGAGTTCCCTAATCGCCACTGTAACCCCACTTGTGATGAATCAGCCCCAGATGGATTCCAGCACTAGTGACAGGTGTAATCCCTGCAGGTACTGCAGATCTCATGTAAGAAGGGCACCACTGAGATTAACCTCTACTCAGAAACACTGTCCTGAAAAAGTTTCTCCAGACCTTATAGTCCTACCGCATAACAGTCCATATTCCATATAGCCCAGGAAACCACTAACTCTTGAGTCACGGGAGAAATACCCCCTCTGAAAAAAGAGAAGCACCCAACAAAAAGCCAAAAGAGGAGCTACAAAGAGAAGCAAAATACATGGGAGAACTAAACTGTCTGATCACTCATGCTACAATGCCTCACCAAACAAGGAATAACTTAAAGCCAAGAAGCAAAGCAAGAGAACACAGTCCCATGCAGTGGAAGACACAAACAACGTGCAATATGGGTTAAATCCTCTGATCCTGTGGCTGAGCCTCAGATACTCTCCTGACACAAGGAAGGGGGACAGAAGGCAGGAGATAGCTGTAGAGAGCTGTTCACAGTGAGCATCTGAAGCAGTCTTTGGAAAGCAGCCATGTAAACCCCAAGGACATCCCTTAAGTTCCCTGACCAACCTTCTCCACACCCAAATCCAACCTATCTTTTTTGGGGGTGTGCAGGGAACTAGAAAGACGGGGCATTTTCCCTTCCCACTTCACATCTTTGTCCCCAGAACCCCCTTGAGGGCCATGTCTGCTCCTTCAGCCTGGGTCCATCCTACCTGCAGGTGTGAGACACTTGCTATGTCACTCAATCGCACAGGCACCCTCACTGGTTATAGTGAGCCTTCAAAGACTAGTCACATTGCCAATAATGTGTCCTCAGTATTTGTCAGCATAGAAGCCTGGAGATTCACTGACAATAGTGAGTATGTCCTCCATCCCAACAGGACTTGTTCTGTGATGAATCCAGTATGACAAAAGCTTTCCTGAGTCTGGGCAAGAATGCCCACTACAGACAGGGTGGGTACCTGCCTTGTCATTAGCAGCAAAGTCCAGTCACTGCCATAATATTTATTCATCTATACACACAACAGACCTAGGTCATGTTGATGCAGTGCAAAATCACTGAAGTCCACCGTACCATCCCAAGGGCTGTTTCCCAAGCGCTTTCACTGTGCCACTCAATGCCATGTACAACCGAGAACTTTATCATATCATCTCGAAGCCTTCTGCGTAATACCAGGGCACACACACATACAGTCATCAATTTATGCACCTACACCATAGGTTATATTGGAGTTTGTTACCAATGAGAACCCACCACAAGCAGTCTTCTGTAACAGTGATTTCTACCCATCACTACATGTAAAAATCCTGGTTGAAGACAAAACTGATAAGCACAGTGAAAAATAATAGCTCACTTTGCTGTTCATGCTTACATCCTTGTAATTCCTCCTGTTTACCTGGGATGTGCTTTGCCCAGCCAATGATCACCACCAGTTCCCTGTCTGCCAGGTCACAGAGGGTTGTCAGGGCTTTGATGTCACTCTCTGGCATGGTTGGATCAGGCATGGCATAAATCTTCTCTGGCTCAGCCACCAGCAAGTGGGAGACGATCTTAGTCACTGCACATTTCAAAGGAGAAGTTGTTGTTGTATCTCTGATGACACATAACAGTAAAGAGTCATAACAGCGCTTTCTAGAAGGACCTCCCTGGGATAAGACATGACTATAGAGGCCATAGGACGTCAGAAATGGTTTTGGTCACAACAGGAGAAGACTACACTGCAGCTACACAAGCTGTAGTGATCTGCCTATGCCAAACCAGCTCTGTACAGGGATGACAGAAGCAGGAAGCTACTGTAAGGTTGTCAGCCATTGTCTCAGGTAGGTCCAACAAGGGGAGGAGGAGGCATGAATAATCAGTTGGTGGGATGTGGAAAAGTTTCGAGAACTACGGGTAGTATGGAAGAGAGAAATCAGCATAGGACCAGTTTTGTTAACATAGGTTGGATACAGGAAAAGATCAGAATATCACTAAATTGATTAACATCATCTCCTAGGAAAGGTCTGGTATTTAACCTTAGGTACAATGAATACAGCACCTGAGCTGTAGCTTAGGCGTACCTAATCTACCTCTGCACTACGATCAAAAGAAAAAAATCCTAGTGCTGGTGACTGATACGGGAATCAGAAGTGACAACTGCTCCATTGTACGTTTTGGGAGACCAATAAAAAGAAACATAGTGGTTGCTCAGAGGACCACAACTCAAGACCAATACGTACGTGGCTTTTTAGCTGGGGGAGGGATCTGTAGGCTCAGGTAAGTGCTACTCTCAGAATCCAGTCTCCTCTTGTATTTCTGACGGCCTCCACGGACTCGATCCAGACGAACACCTGCAGGTAAAACAAGATAAATCCTCATGATTCCTTAGTGCCACAGGGAACCTTAACATGCAGATGCTAAAATTT
This sequence comes from Phoebastria nigripes, assembly GCA_035582835.1. Taxonomy (NCBI): domain Eukaryota; kingdom Metazoa; phylum Chordata; class Aves; order Procellariiformes; family Diomedeidae; genus Phoebastria; species Phoebastria nigripes. The sequence goes on along the minus strand of JAYKAV010003407.1, from coordinate 147,333 downwards.
GCTAAGTAAGACGTTCCCCACACTCCAGGGAGCTTCCCTGTCCCAAACACTTGAGATCTCAGCTGAACCCAGCAATCCCAATAATACCAGCTAGACTGCCTCCAGCTCTAACCATGCTGCTGTGAGCTTTACTTTTATTCAAAACATTAATGAAGACAGAAATTAACCCATTCAAACTCTTGAATCACCATCAATCTGATGGGCAAATGAAAAGCTTCAGACCTCAATGCCCTCTAGATGATCTTGCTTTTAAAAAGAAAGACTTTAAACGTCAATCAAACCTGCAGTTATAAAAATAAGCTTTTAGATTGTTCTTAAAAATGAGAAGTTAAATGTTCTGTGACCTCTCACTGTTTATATTTGAAAAAAGTGACCTATAGCAAACAGATTATGAACTATGAGTTCAACAAAGATGTTTCAGCCTTGATCAAGTAAGGCAACTGTAATAAAAGTAGAACCCAAATAAACAGAAACAACCTCTACTACAATAAAGCAATGATAAAGCTGAAGTAGGGAGACACTGAAGAATTTGTTGCAGCTCTTCCAAAATACAGTGAATCAAACTGCAAATAGCACATTGAAAACAGTTCCCAGTGTCTGGGAAACACCAGAGACTGTTACCATGCAAAAAAACATAGCAGCATCAATAGACCAGGAACAGCAGCTGAACTGCCGTATCAGTACAAAATACAATATTAAAAACAAATCGTGAAAAAAGCCATAGATATTTGTCCAATCGTCAGTTATTTCTGGCCAGCCATATGGTCTCTGGTAATCAGTTCTTGTGAAATTGGGGTAATTCAGTCTTGCTGGGAGAAACAGCTATTGCAAACAAACAAACAAAAATCTTTCAACGTAAATGTAGGAGCATTCAAATACAATAAAAATTTGAATTTACACTATACAAGTACTTCTTAGTACTTAGAAACTTAGTAGAAAGTACTACTTAGAAACACACACGAGTTTATCTAGTCTGATCACAGGAACCAATTATATGATACACTTACTAATCACATTGAGCCATTAATATTTTGCAATCAATCCACTGCATAAACACAAACAACTAAAAGCAAACACTCCAAATCAGTTTTGAAGTGCTGCTTTTTGAACAACTTGTACACCTGAAAAAACCTGCAGTCTGCTGACAAATATTCTACCCTAGAAAGAGGCACACGTCTGTCACTTACACTGTGTGTTTCAATGCCACATTTGCTTACTATGTCATGGAAAAGAGAAAGCTTTTACTGTAATGCTCACACCAGCCACACTTGCACCACATGAAACCGTTACTTGCCACAACATCTAGATCCTGATACTCTTCACGGCTGGAGCACCCAAACCAGCCTGACTGACAGACAGTACCAACAGCCCTGCAACAGCAAGAATAACCCACACCAGCCAGGCCAACAGCACTCAGTGATGCAGTCTGACAGCAAAATCTTTCTGTAGCAACACCCACATGGCGGTCTAGGTGGCATTACCTGTAAGCCATGGTGTGTGGGGACAGAGGCTCATAGGCATGTTATTAATGCTGTATAGCTGCTTCCTTTTAAGAGTCCTGCTGCTCCTGCTTAGCAGGAGAAGCAGGAATGAGCAGGCCTGGAGCTCTCCAGAGCAAAGGAACTGCTGCTGCAAGTGGCTGCTGTGGGAGGATGGCAGACATTGGAAGATGTAGAGAAAGACATGAAGCCGAACAGGTGAACTCAGATCAAACTGAGTAGTTTCCTTCCCCTGCCCCATTTTCGATTTCTGACTCTGTGTGGAGAATTCACTGACATCCCTAAGCATAAGTACTACCTTTCTCCTCCATTACATGGTAGTGTTTCTGAAAACATTGCCCATTGCTTCTCTTACCTCTATTCCCAGCAGCAGGTAGCCTGTGGGCAAGATTCCTTTCTGGGAGCCCCAACACGTTCCAGAGAGTGATTTCAGAAAGGGCAGCCAGGGAATCCCAAACCTGAGATTATCTAGGGAGATCCCTGAGGGACAGCACTAATAAAGTTCTGGATGAAGCAGGAAACTTCCATTTCCGTCCATGATTTCTTTCCCTCTATAAATGTGCCCTGGTTTCCTAAGAACGAAGACCTCTATTCCATGCTCTGCTGAATGAATGACACCTACCTATAAGCCAGGAGAGGAGGGAGAGACACAAATTTCAGGAACTGCCAGTAAACCAAGTAAGCAGGTGTGAAAATTGAAAGGGTCAGGAATACACTGTTCAAAGATTATGGAGGAATCCAGAACAGGCTGCAGGACTTCAGGCCTGAATCACAGCTCCCCAGGACCCTCACAGAAGAAGGGTCACGGGGGGGTCCATTCCCTCACGCCAGTGGGCAGGATGTCATTGGTGCAGGGAGACGCCATTCTCAGCCCAGGAGAAACCAACACACAGCCCTCCAGGATGCTTTCACTCTGCAGTTTGATAAGCAGTGGGGAGGGGGGACTGGCAGGGGTAGGGAGGAAATGAAGGAAGGAGCTCGTTTCATTCTCCCAAGGAGAAGCATGCCATCCTCCAGTGCTTGGCAGAGGGATGGCTGCACAGGTTGCAGCAGTATTAGGGACCCTCAATCAGATGATAAGGACACAAAGGACTTAAGTGCATTAAAAAAAGATAAGAGAGACGCAGAGAGATTTACCCTCCATCCCTCCTTCCCTCACTGAGCAGATAGAGGTCTGTTTGCCCAAGGACTTTGGCTTGTTAATTTTGAACAAGTGTTTGTCCTCCTCCTGTTCCCCATCCAGTGTGACACTCCTTGAGGCAAATGTTTTCAATCAGCATTTGCAGAGCCACTATTCTACCCTGTCGTCATCGCTCCAGCCGCAGAGCCAGTGAACAGGCTGACCCCTATGTAGCGCATCCCAGCGCCAGTTGCTGAGTGCAGCGACCTGCAGGTGCTACAGCAAACAAAAGCATTTCAACCCCTGAGTCCCTGACTGTGACACTCCAGACATAAGCATCATGGCAAAATCCCTTCCCCAAAGATCTGACAGTCTAATGGGTTGTATCTAGATGGAAGGAAAGGGCATGGCCAAAAATCAGGACCTGGTACTGATCTGTGGTATTCTGGTGGCTTGTTAATGCCTGCTGTTCTACTTTGATTTCCTGGTCGATTTTAAGATAGGCAGGCTGGTTACAATGCAGCTCTGAGAGGAACACTAAAGGACATTAAAATGGAGTGGGGAGGTGCAGTGGGCTAGCTCAGAGAAGCACGATGAAGGAAAGCACTGAGCAGAGGAGAAATGGAGGGGGATGTAAACAGATATGAATGGAAGTGAGAGAGTGTAAGGAGAAGGGAGATGAGAGAGAGAGGGCTGGAGCAAGGCTGAGTGGTACATACACTGTAATCCCAAGGGCTGATTTCACACCAAACGTGCAGCCACCTGAGCTTTAACTGCAAGGTGCAGTGGCCACTTAGGAGATGCAGTTGGTCCATACTGAAGACTCCTACATAGGATTTGGTGCCACAGCCTGACAGCAGCAACAGAAAGCAGTTGCCTTCCAGCTCCTGCACAAACCCATTTCTCACATGGATCCCATCTGGCCAGTTCCCAGGAGAGAAGGCACTCATCCTACAGAACTGTCACCACCATAGGCACTCCTGGATGCCCCTTCTTGACAGTATCAGCAAGGAGGGGCTGCTAGAGCAGCAAAGAAGGGAGGACTTACATACACAATGTGAGATGCAACAGTATAGGGCAAAGTTTGGGAAGTACCATCCCTTGATAACCTACCTTTCTGGCAGCTGCTTCTTCACAAATGAAGGCTATCTGTGCTGGAAACATCCCCTCTCCTCCCACTCCCCTGTGCTGCAAGGAAGTGCTGCTGTTCATTGAATCTTGTTACGTTTTGAGGGACCCTGCATAAGAGTCCTGCCACCCCGTCTCACCTAGGTGTGGAGCTGACCCCGGTGTCTGCCATAGGGACTGAGTCCCCGCTCACCGGCAGCACACTCTCAGCTCTCCAGCCGGCCTGAGCCCCCTCTGACCTGGCAGGGAGGAGGGCAGAGCCAGGACTTCTGCAGGACTTTTCGGCTCAGCATGCTGCCTGGGGTAGGGATGTCAGTTTTCTAAGTGTCCTGTGGGTGCCACTCGTGTTCCAAGCGCTCTTGCAGAGAGGTCTGTGCCAGCACCAAGCCTCTGCAGTGGGAGAGCTATCTGCTGATCTGTTCAAGCTCCCTGCATTTCTTTGACATGCCCCTCAGAGAGATGTCTGCCCGACAACTTTGGGATCAGATGTCCCCTTGCTGACTTGATAACATCAGGCTTTGGGGTTTTTTTCTTAATGGAAGTAAAATAATTCCAGCTTTTTTTAAAAGCTTGGACCCAGGCTGAGTCTGTCGGAAGTAAAAATAGCCGAGTATGCAGAGGCGACAACACACTGAGTCAGGTTTAGTTTCTCTTTTATTTTCTGGGGACTAAAAATACTCTTAAAAGCTCTGTGAAGCTAAGCCCTGGCCAGTGGGAAATGCAGTCTAGGCCCAATACCAGCTGTCGTGTCAAATTACTAGCCTCACCTCACTTCCCATCGAGTCCTATCACATGCCCATGAATTGATAGGAACAGAAGGATCTATCTTGCCAAAAGAGCTAACGGAGGAGCCAAGCTACAGGGTTTGCATGGTACAATATGTGTCTAGACCAAGAAGGACACAACCAAAGGTAACACAGGGCAAGTGCTGGCCAGGGAGCAATGCCCACGGGGCTGCTTTTGCTGAGCTTCCCTGATACACCAGCCAGGTCCTGTGCCCACCTAATCCTTGAGCTGCAGTTTCTGCATCAATGCAGCCCGCTTGCTCTCGCAGGGTCTGAGCTGGGGTTGTGCTCTGCAGCTAAGAGAGATGCCCCTGTCCCCAGGAGCTGCAGTCTAAAGTGCATGGATTGGCACTGCCCAAGGAAGCTGGAAAGCGTAGGCTAAGAGCAGAGAAGAAAGGAAGGGAGAAGGGTTGTGCCCAAGGTGTCTCCTACAGAATTTCCCTCTCCCTTTTTGCTCTGAACTTCAGGAGAGACAACAGGATGTGGCAATGGGATGAGTGAGCCAGGAGGAGGCCTATCAAGGAAAGAGAGCAGTGATGACCGTAAAAGTTAGGCTTGCCAAGGTGGGGAAAGAAATAGACTATAGGGAAAGGCATCTCTGTCTAATGAGAGTGGAGAGGCTGCAACCTGACTAGGCTCTCTTCTGTTACTCTGAGATTCCAGCATGGGAAGGGGAAAAGACCCCTTTACGCCATCAGGCTCTTATACTGCTGCAAAAAGAGGCCAGCCCCTGGAAAATCTCCTGGTAGATGACTGGTGCAATTACCCAACTCATTTGAAACACAAGAAAGCGACTTGAGGGTCCCAGGTCAGCATGGCCAGAAAAACCCAGCTACTAGCATGGTGCAGGTCAGCAAGCCTGGAGTGACACTTGCAATAGGAGGGTGGGGAACTAGCCTGGGGAGGGGCGCAGTGGAGTTGAAAAATCCATCTCCTGTGTTACAAGGGCCTGCAGAGAGATTAGATCAGTTCAGGCAGGATGTTGCAGCCTGCTCCACCTTTGATGTTTTCAGGGATATGTTAGTTGGGTAGGAAAGCTCCTTTGCTGTCTGTCTGGCTAAAGAGTCCCTGGACTCAGAGGGACAGGTTAGCCCTGTGATGCCTGATGATACCTGGTACCAGAGGCTGTCACATACCTTGGAGCAGTGACACAAGGCTTCCTTGCTCCTCACACACAGAAACACAAGCAGCATGTCCCAGGTGGTTGCTCCAAAGCATACAGGATCTGGCATAACCCACACAGCTTGCAAACCAACCCTTCTCCTCCGCCAATGCCAGCTGCATGGCTGCCAGGTCTGCAGAGGTGTCTCTGCAGCATTAGCCATTGTTATCTCTCAAAAGTACAGCTTCCTTCCCGTGCTGAGCCCCTCTCACCTTACCCCCCAATCACCCTGGAAAGTCAGGAATTAACAAGGGCTTCAAGGGCAGATGGGAATAAAGAATACCTCAGTACCTTGTTCAGCTCTCTGTAATAACCCTGACACCCACACACTCACCCTGTGTTCATGGTCCATGCAAATGTTCTCCTCTGATTGCTTCCCTTCCCAACCCTCTAAACAGCCTGAAACAGGACAGCAGGTCTATTGGCTATGTCACTCATGTCAGCAATGTCTGCACAGCAGCAGGCTGAGGGGCACTGTGTGAAAGGAACAGATACAGGCACGTGTCTGCCAGGAAAAGACCAAGGATGCTTTTCACAAGAGGACCTAAAAGATGACAAAGCCCCAGCCCCACTGACTTTGCAAGAGTTAGTGCTCAGGGCTAAATCCCCAAAGGGATGTTTGCTGCCTAGAGGAACCTACAGCCCTGCATGTGATTTAACTCACCTTACTTTAGACTTTGATAGCTCCCTTCTGTGCATCTGGGCTCCCTTGACCGGCAACAGAGAGAAGCAGGCACCTCCACATTCATCTCACCAGCCAGACACTTACCTGAGGAGGAGTGATGACAGATACTTCTCTCCATTGACTACCAAGAGAACCCCTGCAGGGTCAAACCAATGCTTTCTCTAGCCCAGTTTTCTGTCTCAGTCTATTTAGGTAGAGCATATGAGCCTTTTGGAACAAGTAGAGGAGCATAAACATGGACCAAGAACCAAATTTTTAGATACGTGACACAATGGAGAGGCTCCCGCAACTGCAGAGAGAGAGGCCTGCTTGCGACGGAGATCCACAGAGATGAGGAAGTTAGACCCACCAACACAGTGTGCTGCTGCTTTGGCAAGCCTCTTAGAGCAACTCTGCTTGGGCCTTGCAGCCTTGAAGTCTCTCCTGAAGTCCTCACCTCAGCAGTGGCTTTTCCAACACTAAGAACTAGTGTACACTTACTATTTAATTCTTAAATTAGAACAGCTGTGCCAGGCAATTCTGAGTAAAGACCCTCTCAGGATACCCTGCAGCCCAAGGGCTGGCACAGTCTTTGAAGGTGAGTCAGGTGAAGAGACTGAGAATCTCAGCAGAGCTGAGTCACTGGTGAACGTAGGTCACCAGAGCCTGTGAAAATGTTGATGCACATTCCTTAAATTACTGTAGAGCAGTGGGACATACATTCAGTCCCACCCCACTCTTGCTCACCTCAGAGGATCTTAACTACCGAGTTGTCAGAACTGCCTAAAAGCTTGTAGCACAATGGTTGGGGTCTAAACATCCCAGGATGGTTGCAGCTTTTATCAGCTTCCCCTTTTCTGTACATCTTATAAGAACACTAAGCACAATTTCTGGTGACAGAATACACAAAGTGTTTATCATAAACCTGTGTAGAGGTGATACCCCTCTGAATCCATACAGATGTACATCGATGGAGCCTGGACTTCATGTTTGATAGAATGGAGATTTAGTTAGTTTGGTATGGCAAGAACCTAGGCAGATTAATAATTCAAAATGAATGGGAGGAACCAAACTAAACAGATTCGTAATCTATTGGATATGGCAGAAGGTGTGGGGAGGGTCCTGGATGCACCAGTCTTATGGCCAGAAAACAGATACCAAGTGCCATCAGCCCAACGTGCACTTTGTGGACAGTCCATCCACTGGAAACCTCCTCTTTGGAGAATTACCATTGCCCTGCCAAAGGCATCACATGCTCTGTGTCACGCCACCACCCAGCCCAGCTCCAGCCGCATCACAAATGCTCAATTCATGCTTTGGAAAATAGTTGGGTGTGGATGATATAGACATCAAGATGCCACTCACTGCACCTGGAGATCCTGTTTCAAAGGACAGGGGGTTGCCTGTCTGTTTTTAAACACAGGGGTACTTTAGAGAAAGAAAAATAATTTTTCATTCTCTTTTTTCATTTGGATGCCTCCAGTAGTGATATTTCTGGCACCGGCTGGAGGCAGAATACTCTATAAATACGAAGCCATTAAATCGCATGCAGCAGCAACCTGATCGGGCCTGCCTTTTAATTTCCTGACATGAGCTGGCCACTAACCCAATTACCCAGAATCCCCGGAGGAGCCCTCATCCTTCCCAGGAAGCACAAAGCAAGAACCCAAGCATATTGCAGGGATGTCAGCTGAGCTTTCACTGAAATCAAATATCTTTTTGAGAACACATGGTCTGGAAGCAGGGATGGGGGCAGGAGGGAGAGGGGAGAGGTTGCTGGAAACACTGCTCCATTCAGAGATTCTTTCACTTGAAAACAGAAATGAAACACCCTCCATTTGGTTATGTTGCTGAAAAGGAGCTCTGCTGTTGATTCAGTTATCTGGATTTTAGTGAAGGATGAAGGCAAAGTTACTAAGTGGAAGTAGTTTGAGATTGCCAGTGCTTGGAATCCCTTGTTTAGATACTAGATGACTGCACCCAATTTATAACATCACAGAGCCAGGCCTGCCCAGGGTGACGGATTTGTTTCCTTGGGAAACATTTACGACATCAACCACTGGCTGCAGCTGGTATGGGAGACAGCAGAGTTAGGAGTAAACACTAGGAAAGTTCCACCGGCTACAGAGTTTCCTAATCAGCCAGGGTCTTGAACAGGAGGAGCATGGATTTAAGAGACAGCCAGTTCTGAAATCTGGAGATTACAGGCTCACCATCTCTGAAGTGGGGATCACCTCCAACATTCACAGAGATGCAGGCACTTAGGCAGCACAAGGGTTATCAGGTTGTTGCAAGTTCGTGGGAGGCAGGGTACTCCCAAAGACACCGGGGACAGGAGGGAAAGGGCAACAATTAGGAAGATGAGCTGAATGAACTTTGTGGCTCTCCTCTGTTCACTTCTCATTCATATTTCACTACCTGGCCCTGCGGTGTCAGCATCCACACATTCCAGCAATTACTACATCAGAAATTAGATTAGACAGATAGGAGTCCAAGAGCTTGGGGGATTTGTAACAAAGAATTTGGGTGCCCAGTTGAATTTTAACATGTTCTCTAGCATTTCTTATGGAAATGCATTAAAAGCAAAGGAGCAAAGCTTGGGAAAAGAATGGTTGTACCTGGGATTACTACACCACAGCAGATACACTTCTGGGAAGAGAGAGAGTCATGTAGATAAAATAAATCATATGCCTTTCCTGGATAATTGCCTAACCTCTCCCTTGCTGTTAAAGAGCCTCCCTTTCCTGCATCCAGATCAAGACTATCTTCCTCTACCTTCCTTCGTTGCATTTGTAGACTTCACCCTCACCACACAAGAAATAGCTGCTGGGTGACTCCTCAGAGCCAGCAGGCTGGGCCAGAGGACAACTTGCCTTCAAAGACATTCAGAGTGGGGCAAAGCACCTTGTACAGGGCAGGTTTCCCATCCTGGGAATTCCCACTCCTGCTTTTATCACAAGAAATGCATGTATATCTGGGGGGATTCCAGAAATATCTTCTACTTTCTGAAATAAGGTATACCTGGTCTACCACATCCCCAGGGCCCTTTCAGTGTTTGCCCTCTTTCTTGGAAGCCAACCAGTGATGTCTGCAAGAAACTGGACAGAAGCCACTCACACATCTCAGAAAGCTACTCTTAGGCCTCAGTCATGAGCAGGACTCGGAGGAGTCAAGCCTCAGCACTAGCAGGGAGCAGAAGACAACCGATCTTCAGCAACATAATACACATTATTCCTATTAAGGCAGCAAACGACTCAACGGCTGGTGGAATAATGGATGACATCTCAATGCCTGGATGAGATTTTTTTAGGCAGTTCTTTCCTTCGCTGTTTGGTTTGTCACTGTCTGATATGACACATGATTGCACATGCATGCACTTCATGAAAGCGTTAGTGACCCAGCTTTGCTTCCTTTTCAGAACTGCTTGTGCTCCATCTGGGTCTCTGCAGATGTGCCAGCACAGAACAGGGAACAGAACAGGGAACAACACAGCTTTAGAAACAATACAAGTGGGAATCCATTGAAGAAAAAATTCTGCAGGGCTTCCACAACAGTAAAGGACCAAATGCCCAGACAAGAGCCAGTCTGCTCCGTTTGGTATGGTATGGTTTGGTATGTCCAGTATTGCCTCTCCTCCGCTTGCCTGTCTGTCATTTCCACCCAAAGACGAGTTCTGTAATGAGAGGCCTTGACGTCCCATCGCACCTCACCTGTTATCCCCATCCCTCTTCCCATGATCTCAGAACATTTCCCTTTCATGAACTGACTGTACTGGGTTTATGTGGCAAGGTTTTGGTCGTGGGAGGCTGCAGGGGTGGCTTCTGTGAGAAGACACCAGAAGCTGTCCCCATGTCAGACAGAGCCAGCTCCAGACGGCTCCAAAACGGACCCATCGCTGGCCAAAGCTGAGCCCATCAGGAATGCTTGTGGTGCCTCTGTGATAACATATTCAAGAAAGGGTAAAAAACACTGCGCAGCAGCTGTGAGAGAGGAATGAGAAAATGCAAGAGAAACAGCCCTGCAGATACCAAGGTCAGAGAAGGAGGAGAGGAGGTGCTGCAGGCGCCATAGCAGAGATTCCCCTGCAGCCCATGGAGGACCACAGTAGTGCAGATATCCACCCTACAGCCCATGGAGGACCCCACACTGGAGCAGGTGGACAAGCCCTGAAGGAAGCTGTAGCCTGTGGAGAGCCCATGCTGGAGCAGGCTCCTGGTAGGAGCCATGGCCCGTGGAGAGGAGCCTATGCAGGAGCAGGTTTTCTGGCAGGAACTGTGGCCCATGGGGGACCCACACTGGAGCAGTTTGTTCCTGAAGGACTGTACCCCGTGGAAAGGACTGCTGCTGGAGCAGTTCTTGAAGAACTGCAGTCTATGGGAAGGACTCACATTGGAGAAGTTCATGAAGGACTGTATCCCTTGGGAGGGACCCCACACTGGAGCAGGGGAACAGCGTGAGGAGGAAAGAGCAGCAGAGATGAAGTGTTATGAACTGACCACAAACCCCCAGTCCCTATCCACCTGTGCTGCTCGGGGGTGGAGGAGGTAGACATCAAGAGTGAGTTGAGCCTGGGAAGAAGCAGAAATGGGAGGAAGATGTTTTTAGTTTTGTTTTTATTTTTCAACATCCTACTCTCTTATTAACTGGCAATAAATTAAATTAATTTTCCCCAAGTCGAGTTTTGCCTGTGACAGTAACTGCTGAGTGATCTCCCTGTCATTATCTCGACCCACAAGCTTTTTCATCATATTTTCTCCCCTGTCCTGCTGAGGAGGGGGAGTGAGAAAGCAACTTGGTGGGCACCTGGTGGCCAGCCAAGGTCAACCCACCACACTGACACACAGAGAAGGACTGACATCACTGTCCTCATCACGGTGTCATTCTGCAAGGTGACACACAGGACTGTGACTTTAGAGAGACAGCAGAGGTGTGGAGGGCAAGGCTGTGAGGTCATGTTTAACCAGCCAATGTCCGAAATCAAACCTCTGAGCCCACTTACACAAGCCATGTGTCATCTGAAATTACATCTACCTCTTGAAGACAAACAAATTGCTGTAGAACAGAAAGGCCATGGGTGGCTAGAGCGTGAATGGCAAGGGTATATTCTCCCCAAAACTGACAAGGTATATTGAGGTTTTAAAAGAGACCTGCCAAACTGCTGAAATTTCTCTATCCATCATTCTAGAGAGCCAGAGAGATCTAGATATACTTTGTAGAGCCCAGAGTTAAAAAGCTACACTTTGGTCACTGCGGGCACAAAACAGACAGTGCTGGGAGCAAAGAGAGGCAATAGGGTGGCCAAAGACAGGGATGCCCAGCTCTGAACAATGCCTCTCCTCTGCAAGTTGCAGGGCATGCTTTCCTTCACTGGCCATCCCCACTGGCCAGGCATGTATGTAGGTATCATCTTCTCCATTTGGGGACAGCAGTATCTCAGGTTTCCCTGATTTTGTAGGGGGGCATGCACTTCTACTGGATGAAGCTGTGAAGATGCCCCATCTCCCGCTGCCTGCAGGCTGGTGCTTCAGCAAGGCCAAGAGCAACAGAGTGCAGGTTTTCAGGGGACAGTGCCTCTCCACAGGAGCACTGGGACTGGAGTCTGCTGGAATCCTGGACTCCAGATTCAGCTTCCTATCTGAGCCTGCTAGTGAGGGGCTAATTAATGCTCTCTGGGGGCACACTCCAGATGGAAGGGGAAAGTGACAGACAGGCAGCCAGACAGGCCATCACTTCAGACATCTGAGCCACTGGGGCTCCGTGGGCAGAGCTTTCCGCCTGCTGCTTTCCCCAGCAAGTCTCGCCTGCCCTGCAGCGTCATGCCAGGAGAACCTGAGCCAGCAAAGCTCTGGTGTCTATGCAGTTCCCTCGTTGCAATGCATTGATCAGAGCTCTCTTAAAGAAAGTGGCCTGGATATCTGAGACACCTATTGATTGCTCCATCGGCTCTCTTCCTGCCCTGATCCTCATTCACTCGGCATTGCCCGAATAACCTGCACTTCTGTGTTGGGGGCAGTCTCTTAAAGGGCTACATTCACAGCTGTTCGCCTAGCTGCAGCCCATGTAGGCAAGAGAGAAGATGCCTGGTGACCCTCATATGCACTCCTCAAGGGGAGGGCCTAAGTCTCTCCTGCAGCATCAAGCTGACCATTTCAAGTGTAAGGCAGAAGCTTGAAGTCATGCTTACCTGTTTTTGCCATCTTTGAATACTGGTGCCTTCTGCCTGAAGAACAGGCCCATGCCACATGCCCAGTGGGTGGGAGGTTTTATGTACATCCTGTATGACAACAAGAACCAGGAAAATCTTTCCTCCCGAGAAGAAATCATGAAGCCCTTAATTAGGTACTAATGGAGTATCATACTCTTCTTCTTCAGAGGAAGGACAGTTTCTTTACCCAGAAATGTCCCCACTAAGTTACCAGCCTAGTGCCAAGGACATCAAGGAGAAACCTGTCAAGAGAAGAACTGGTTTCTAGATCTCACCTTTAACCACAAGACTGTTTTTCCCCAAACTCCTGGTAATCAAGCAGGAGAAAGAACCCGGCTTAGCAAGCTTCTGCCATGGATGAACCCAAGGAAGAAGAGAGAGGTACACCGAGGCAAAGTAGGAAGGGGAACTACTGAAAGGAAAAAAATCATAGCTCAAGTATCAAGACACATCTTGCCTAATGAGCGCTTGGAGACTGCAGAATAGGCTCTCTGGGGAAAACAAGACATCAGGGATTTTTAAAAACAGTTAAACTACTAGAAATGTACAGCTGGGAACACTCCTGCCCTGGCAGAGAAAAGCGATGGATGAGCTAATAGGATGACAGATCAGAGATGGAAAAGACCAATGAACCTTTTCTAATCCAAAATCCCTTGTCAATTCTGCATTTTTGAGGAAGTCAAACAATTATGGATTTGTTCTTTCCAGAAACTCCTGGCTCTGTGGAGACCAAAGACTGTAAAACCATTTTTCTCCCTTTTTGGATTTTGCTTTTAAAGACGTGTATTGATTGAATTCTGTATACTAATACTTCGTGTTTCCACCAAGCTTCACATAAAGTTAACTAATTGGTCCTCACAATCCTTTTGCAAAGCAAAGCAGTATGACCCTTATTTCTCAGCTCGGGAAACTGAGCAAAAGAAAGAGAAAAAAAGATGCCTGCCCAACATCACTTGACCACTCTGTGTTAGGACACAGGAGTCCTATTTGCAGATTGCCGGTGTCATCTCTGCTCCTCTTGATATTGTCATGTGTTCTTACATCCCATTACTATCAATAAATCTTTATACTGTATATTCCACAGCTCTAAATATTATGGGCAGGATCACAGATACACTAACATCAATACCAAACCACCCTTCCCCAGTGGCTTTAATGATGCCAAATCAATCCCTATATGAATAACTAAATACACTTCAGCATAAAAGCAGCCTCAGAGTCAAATTTCAGTTTGCCATAAGTAGCATCTCACAGGGTTCAGGAGTTCAGGCACAGCATAGTGTGAGTGAACCTACATTGCTTTCCAGCCTAACTCTGGTCTGGAAGCAGTTAACTGTTTTCACACAACTTGGAGGCTAAGCCACAAAACCCTTCACAGGACCCTGCCCTGGACTGTGTCAAACTCCCAGAATTGGAAGCAGAGGATGCCCTGGCCACACAGTCAGACACGCCAGCGCCAGCTCCTGTGACTCTGCTCCCCCAGCTGCCAGCTCCGAGAGGCTCAACTGCTTGGATGCAGGGCAGCACAGACACAGGCAGCCAGCGAGCCTGGACCCAAGCTGCTGCTCTGCAGAGTGACTGGAGCCACATCAGGCTTTTAAGGTTGTTTTATGGGATTCATATGAGCAGGCTAGAGCGCAGTACCAATCTGCACTCCCACTAAAGCCAGTGTCACTAGTGTGGATTGGCGTGTGGGCAAGGGGATATATCCCCTCCCCGAACTACCACATGTAGAGAAGCAGGTTTCCAGTGGTCCCTCTCTAACTCCAAAAGTAGGTGCCTCCCTCCCAGCAGTGGATCAAGATCCTCCGAGTCTACCACCTCTACACCTAGGTCACGGAGGGCCAGACTACACAAGTCTGCATCTCCTCCCCTTGGTAACTGGTGTGCTCTAGCAGGAAGATATTTAACCACAGAAACTACACATCCATCAAAGAACAGAACAGGGTTTAACATCTAATCTACATTCTTAACAACACTGTCTGCCATCAACTTGGCCCTCAAGAAATGAGAGCGCCCTAGTGCAAAGCAATACATGCTCAAGTCACATTGTACAATTCATCACCAGCTGCTATGATGGTATCACCTGGAAGCAAGCTGCATGCTGGCATCTTGGCTCCAGCATACAGGACTTGCACAGACCACAGCCAGCTGCTGTTCTTGTGGTTAAACTGAGGGGACCATGCTCTGCCAGGTACAGCAATGCAGAGGGTTACATGCAACGCTTCTCCTTCCTTCCCCCTCCTCCGCTCGCTGCCTCTCCCAGAGGGACCCAAGGGGAAAAAAGCTTTAAAGTCAATCCATAAGAATGTGTTTAATTGCCACTGAATTCCCTGTGGTTCACCTTGAATGGACAAGGATTGGGGAGGGGGGTGAGGGGTGGAAAAGCAGCACAACAGAGAAGCTGAACACTGCTAAGAGAGCACTGAACAGATCAATAGGCTGAGCACAACTCAGGTTGAGCATGCAGGGCAGGAGACCCCCGGCTCCCAGACAAACCTGTGCTACCCACCATCTTCAGAAAGTCTCCTGAGTGGGAATATGGGCAGACCTTCGTTGCACACTCTGCCATAGCTCTGCATTAACTCCATCCTTCCCTTATGAAGCCCAGCCAACCCAGTCATGATCATGCAAGAGCCTCTCCTCCCCAACACTGCAAAATGCCCTGGGGGCAAGAAGAGCAACACCCTCCAGCCTGGGGTTCCTTTGGGAAAGGAAACAGTCTGGCACAGCCAGTTTCCAGTTATTTGTCAAATCTGCAAGTGCTAGAAGTAATATCCTAGCATGAGGGTGCTCACTAGAACCACTCTCCTCTCTGGACTGCCCTCTTGGTCACTGCCCATCCTGACTCTTTTACAAAGCCTGTAAAAAGATATCTTCGGAAAGCCAGAGAGTGCTGTTGGGACAGAGAACAATTCTCAGTCTGACTCTGTCTTACCTTCTTTTAGCATCCCCACTTTGAGGCATTTCATGAAGCGACAGGCCTGACAGGACTTGCGCCTCCGTTTCGTGATCTCACATTCATTGGTGGCCGGGCAGCTGTATTCAATATTCCCTGCAATCAAACACAGATATGGTCACCCAGGAACCACATTCTCCCCACTGATCCAGGGACAGGCTGTAGTCCCCAGATATTCCCACCACCATCAGTCTCTATATGCTGTATGTTTGCTCACTCATTTGCACACACACATACTCTGAGACTACAGCCGGCTGATGATGGCTCTTAGAAAGCCCACCACTACTTATTAGAACACATTTCAGAAAAAAGCAGTACTGCTCTAAGTATTGGGAGAAACCTGTCCATCTAAGGGACTGACTGCAATGCTGGGCTTTCAGGCACAATGTGTCCTCCAGGCACGTCATCATCCTTTGTGCTGCATCCCTTATAACCTGGCCTGTTCCCTGAAGTCCAGGGCTGGGAGTGGGAGCAGTTCAGACATTAGCAGCATTCCCCTTGCTGCCAGTCTTGCTCCATGTCTGTGGGATGGATGTCACCTGTCCTTTCTTGCCTCGCTTGGGGGACCAGGGAGCTCAGAGATGGCATTTCCTCCTTTGCTTCCTCCTGCCAGCTGGCATACTACAGGTAGCAGGGAAGCAGTAGGTCTAGGTTGAGAAAGATGGATAAGATGTCTGTAAAATGAACACAGGCTCTCTATGCAAATCTTTCCAGTTTTACTTTATGAGTCCTTGTGCACCTGCCTCATCCCTCTGCACAGAGCATCAGTATTTCTTTCCTCATTCGCTTTCATTTATGATCACCTCACAACACCTCACAACACTGCCTCCAAGACAAAACAGGGAAAGAAGCATCCCAAATTTACTTCTGGTCACATCATATTTTATCATAACCCAACAATGTAACTGAAACATGGATGTGAGGGTCTGATATGAGGATGTAAGTAGAATTATGCTGGATCACAGTGTAATGCAACAATTATTTAGTCCTAGAAGATAACAAACAGAAATGGCTGTCTCCATCCTGCCATTCACTTCGGAGGTGATGTTTCTGAAGAGGGCTATTGAATGTTTGCGGTGGAGCAGGGCTGGAAATCTAAGCTTGACAGTGCATTGACAATGACAATACATTTAAGGCAGTCTAGCTACTGGGTAAATCAGGCAGCTCCAAAAAGGATTTCCAAGCTCTACAGTCAGTTCAGAAGAATGGAAAAGTTGGTTTGGTGGTTTAGAGCAGGAAATTGAAATCCAAGAGTTCAATCAGACCTGTAGGGAGGAGTGTAGGTAAGAGCTGAGAGAACACACAGTGTGGACTTCATATACCATCAGATTAGAGGTAGAGTTTAAAATTTAGTAGCATTGGGACAGGACTTGATTTTTGTTCCTACTTCTGCTGTGGATTTCTATGTTCTTGTGCAAGACCCTTCCTTCCTCTAAATAAAGACCAACAATCTGATAAATACCAATCTCTGGGGGTGGTGATTAGACCTTGGGGCTAACTAAGCAGTTGGAAAGCCCATTGGGAATCTGAGTGGAAAGACAGAGCACAGATTCAACAGGAAGAAAGCACCATTTGATTTATCTCACTATGCTTGGCCCACGGTGGGTGAAACCCCAGGAGCACACAACCCTCAAAGCCTAAAGGTGATCTGCCTGCTAGTTATAAGCCTTCTACCTCTTGCCTCGTTTTGTCACAAGACTTGCAACTTGCCCCTAAGCTCCAGCCTAGCCACCCCATTCCTCACCATTGCTCATCTGCCCCCAAAATGCAGTTTGTCTGCAGGAGCAGAGTGTGCTGCACAAGTTGCTTCCATTCAGACTGTATTTCGTCATTGTGCAGCACCTGAATTTCAATAGCCAGCAATGTATCAAGGTTCTCAGAGAGCTGGAAATTGAGATTCAGGCTTGACCTCAAGGTAATAAACAAACTCCTGCTCTAGACACAGAGCTCCAGCACATTACAGACCCATGTGTTCGGAGACCCTGACCTCATGATCAGGTACTTGCTGTGCCCCACATAGAAAGGAACAGAGCAGGAACAAACCTGGGATAAAACTCAAATACAGTCTCACTTTGGAAGGTTTTGCCTTAGTTTCAATGCCCACCTTTCACACCAAAGCCAGGACTAGAATTCTGGAGAGATGTAAGATTTCATGTTTTGTGGTCCCAAGGCCAAAAATTTGCCCCCTAACACAGAGACACTACACCAAGGGCACTGAGCCCTTATAGCAGCGGGAGGCAGTGACAGCCCTCACCTGGCAGCTCAAGGTCCCTCTACACGGTGTCAAGCAGATCCCCCAGCCTCCCCATGCCTCCAGCCCATGGACCCCTTGACACGCGAAGTACTGGAAATGGTCTACAAAACCTACATCACAACTAAATGTGATAGTGTCAGAGTAGGTACTGGTTACCATATATACACACTGTATGTACAGCTTGAATAAGCAGTTCTCAAAGGCACTTCTGTACTGAGATCATGACTGTTAAAGAAGCAGAGGCAGAGGAGGGTGGGCACTGGGCAAGCTCCCCTTCCTGGACAGCAAAGCAGTGGCCACCATGTAGTGCAGCAGCCATGTGGTTTGCTGGTAAGCACAGGTGAAAAAATACACCCAGCACTCGTGGGACGTCCTGTTCAGCATGCCTTATTGCCTTCACATCGGACACAGGCTCATGTGCCCCTTCCACACACTGTGCCCAGTCTAAAGGAAGAAAGCACCAGCAGCTGTGTCTTACAGCCCTCTCTACAGGTGCAAATGCTAGAGGTGAGGCCAACTGTAGATGCTAGAGGTGAGGCTAACCCTCTTCACACAAGACAATGCTGCCAAAGTAAATGGAGTTTTATATCAGGCCCCAAAACATGCTCTGCACTGCATGAATTGAGCGCCACAGCTGGGGGCAATACCTGCCATTATTGCAGGAAGCAGGGACATCACCAGGAAAGGTACAATCAGCATTAACCAAGCAGAACTCGTCCAAGAAAAACTATCGTCTCCAAAACTTTAACAAAGTTCTCTGACTTTTTTTCTTTTTCTGTGTCTCAATTTCTTTTATGGGTCCTGGGGCTGGCTGCCAGCACAGTGAGCTGCTCACAGCTCCCTGTAATTTCTGTAAGTGCCCTGTGATAAAGTGATGAGATTAACTCATCGAAATTCCAGCAGCCTCCCAGCAGCTGGCGGTCACACCACCAGCCCGGCTGCTGGCACAGGGGGCTCGGAGAGAGTTTCCCCTTTGCTGCAGCAGCTGGGGGTACTGTAAGGCCCTGCAGAAGAGCGTTAGCACACAAGGGTGCACACGGACAAGTCTGTATGCAAGTATAAAATTTGAGTCAAGTCTCTATGTGTTGTGAACTGTAGATTATGTGACCCAGAAGGAAAGGGCAGAAAATGGGATAATCTAACAGACAAGGCCTTGCTTTGAACTGTTGCTTATTAGAAGAGACTTCTTTGACTTAGACAATATTTACATTTGATCTGAAAAAGCTGCTAACACCTCACCGATGCCATGGCACAAGATTTACCTAAAAAATAGTTTCAAAAAATCAAGTGGTGGGTGGCCATATCAGAGGTTGGATTTGTTCTAAGCCTTCATATGCGGCCTTGGAGGGCAAATCACTTCCTCTCTGTGTCCTAGTTTGCTCATCTGCAAAATGGAACGAGCACCAAACCTACCTTCTGGGGAGATCGTGAGTCTTGACTCATTAAGGTCTAACTGCACTTTAAAGCCTTTAGATGAGAGATGCTAAGAAACAGCCAAGGACTATTGAAGTGATAGATCATGTTTTTTATGTTGGAGAACTGCAAAATTACCCTATTTTCTGTAAAATTAGACCTTTGACTGTTAAACAGTTTGGAACATAATTTCCAGTGCACACATAATAGGAGCACCTGAAAATTGCACACCAGAGCTTGGTCATTCAAGAGACCCCATAGTCACCATACCTCTCTGGAAGGGGAGGGACTGGGAAGAGGAGAATGCCTCCCTGAGCTTGGGGAGTGCAGTAAAGTCCCACCCAGCTCCTCCTTAAGTTATGGACAGGGCTCCTCAGGGGAGTTGAGCTCAGAATTAGTACAGCACTGAGAGCACAAGCGGCTCCCCACTTACTGATCCTGCCTTTCTGTAAAGCTTTTCTACAAGGAAACTCAGGAAAGATTAGATAGAAGTAGCCAAGAAAGTCTTTAAAGCTAAAACATTTTCAGCTTCTGTTTTCTGAAGAAAACCCCTCATCTCTCCTCTTTTTCTGGTTTCTTCTTCATTGCTTTTCACCATTCTTTCCCTCTCCTCTCCCTTCCTTGCATACTCTGTCCTGCTCTGCACTGCTGCACACAGACCTCTCATCTTTTTCTTTGGGTGACTCAAACAGAAGACCAGATGACTGCAGCTGTTCCTGAATTTCAGGGAAAAACCCAGATTCAGACATATCTGCGATTAAGTTCCAAATTCCATTCATTCAAGTAATGTCTTTCACCCTAGTGATTTGACACAGCATGCTGCAGTTGTGACCAACAGTGTGGTGCCACTCTCTGCCGGTCCCCTGGGGCCAGAGGGCTGAGAGCAGGAATTCCCAGGGAAATCCATCTCATAGGCGCCTCAGCTCATGCATTTGTTTCCTTTTATCCCAATTTTTGTAACAATTGTTACACTGCCCCCAGGGTAGGTTTTTTTTTGTTGTTTGTTTGGGAGTTTTTTGGTTTTGTTTTTTGTTTGTTTGTTTCACAAGAACTGCTTGCAAAATACCGTAGCCTTAGGAAGGTCCCATCAGGCAGTCAGTATAATGCCTCCATGGTACAGCTATTCTGCATGACTGGGACAGTCTGCAGGAGAAAGCAACCTGACTTTTCAATAAGCCACTAGCTCTGATGACAGTTCCATTTCACTACCCACAAGCTTTTGTCCTGAATCCTTTTTATCTCTGATTCTGCAGGTAAACAGATCATTTGGGTGTCTCAGTGAAAAGGGACTTGAAAACTGTAAAAAGGCCCCCGGTGCGTGCAGTGCCAGACCAGCAGTTCCTCTGCCCTCAGCAGGCACCAGTCTGACCTCCTGCACCAGGACAGGGAACACTGATAATATGCACGGAGTGGATTCTCTACTACCTTCCGCTTAAATTAGCCCTTCTAACTGAGGCATCATAGGCCGAGTCCTAGTGTGAGGAGAGGGTACTTTGTGAAAATCAGAAGAAAATCTCTCCAATGATCTGCATGAGGTAAGAGGGGTTATTTTTTAAGCCACAGTTTTCAAAGAAACGGATTCAAATATTGGACCTGTAAATCTGTATTTAGGCACTTGAATAAGTGACCTTATTTTTAGCAGGGCTGTCCTATGCTTCCAGGGACATGTACCTGATCTAGGTGCCTGAGTATATACAAGCATCAGCAAACGCTCCTATTTTTGGAAAGAAAAAAAAAAAACCCAAACCAGAACAAACCAAAAAAAACCACAAACCCACCCCGCACCAAAAACAAAACCAAAAAACTCCCCACCCTAGTAGACGTGTTTATCACTTGCAGGAAAATGAGACTTTGGAAAAGCAGGTGAGATAAGCCCTAGTGCTTGGATTAACCAAAATTTTACTTCATGCGGCTTATACAGTAAGAAAAACAGAAATGTGAGGACCAAGGCTTCAGGACTCTTGACAGTATGAGAGGAAAAGGGGGTAGCTATAGATGTAACACCAGCACTGTTGGCCTCCTCAGGGTGGCACACCTGGCTCCTGCTCCACAAAAGAGGACTTGGACGTTTTGTACAACCTCATTCAAATCAGCCTCCTGCTTGCACGAGGACGCAGGAGATGGGCCCTGGGGCTACCTACTGGCAGCAAGTTTGTCGGTAGGGTTTCTGACACGGAAATACTTTACTGAAGTTTCACAGAAAAGATCCTTCTGCACAGAGTTCTCTGTACAGATGCACTGAGGCAAAAAGAAAACACAAGACTAATAGAGTTGAGTTGCACTAGAGATGGTTTTCTGAATCCAAGTGCTAGAGCTGTGAACAGTAAGCAGCGCTTAGGCACTAGATCCAGGGAATACTGCACTTTCCCTGGTTATGCTTCAAAAGTTTTTGGAAAGCTCAGAACATCTCCTGTTTTTTGGCTGTGAACTCCCACCTGAGAAGTAGCAGGCACGTTTCTGAGAAAGACAGAAGGATAGGACAGTGCCTGGCTGCCGTGGCCACTACCGTAGGGACACAAAACCTCCTTTCTGCATCTCACAGGCCCTTTGCTGATCCTGTGGATGGTAATGCTCTTCTGCTCAGGAAAATGAGCAAACTCTCTCAACAGCTCCTCCCTTCCCAGGAGCCACTCTAACCACCGTAATGACAACCAGGAAGCCCTAGAAGACTACGAATTTTGTTACAAGCCTGTTATAAATCCTTACAAGTCTTCTGAGCTGCATTATCCACATTTTAAGCCCCTTATTGGTGTAAGGGCATCACAGCACAGCAGTTGTATTGCTACACTCGTTGAGTTTGAAGCTTGGAAGACTCAAGCAGGGAATCCACAGATGCAGGCACTTTGCCTAATACATAACCTGCCTATTCAGAAGATGATGGTAAGTGTGTCTCTTCTCTCTGACTGTCCAATAACCAGTTCTCCCCAATACCACTTCTTGCAAGTCCTGTTGTATCACCTTATGGGTATGAGTTCCAAGCACACAATGAGATGATTCACAAAGATCAGAGAGGGAAATCTTAATTCAGATTTATTTTGCTGAGCTTTAAGCTTTTATTTTATATTCATGGGTCATTTTAGAAATAGCCTTAATTTTCACTATTTGAAGATGAAAAATAGATGAAGGGTAGTCATAGTCATGAATATGTTGAATAATAAAGGGTTTATACGGTTACACAGCACTGTTGTTAGTTAATATTCAGAATAGGCAAAACTACCTACCAGTTGTAACGACTGATGAACAAAAGATAATGACAATATATTTGATTGATATATAATGCTCTATCTACTGAGCAAACTATTAAAAGAAGGAATAGAGTAGAGTTAGATTAAGAATTCGTATCCCGTAAGAAATCCAGCATTTGCCTTTGTCCTAAATTTGGATGAAAGGATTAGTTAGGATTTCTATGGAATAGAAATTAAGAAAGTTTTCATTCAGAAACATCCAAAACACATTATCTTTCATGTAACAGACCTGTTCCATTACATTCAACTAATATGAAATTCTTGGTTTCAAATCAGATCTCTCTTAAGCACCAATAGCAGCACACTTCAACATGCCTGAAACTCAAATTCTCTCCTATCTTTGCTAGATTGCACCTTCCACAATATTCACGAAGTCAGGTGATGCCCATGGCACATGTCTTTATGGAAGACACTTCCATCATGGAGGTAAATGCAGACTGCCACTAGAGTATAATGGGGACCCAAAGCACAGTTCCCACAAAGCAATACAATGATAGAGAAATAGGATTAAAATTTTGTCAGACAGCCTAGCTGACTGAAAATGCTTCAAGTCAGTTCAGAATTTCTGACTCTGCCTCAAAGTGTGGGAAGTCCAGCCCTGGGGTTCAAAATAACATGTTCTGAGAGAAAGCCCTGTAGCCCAGTGGCATGTGCTGTTGTTTCGTCTCAGGTTTTTGCTTTTCCATCTCAAGCATTGCCAGTGCTGCACAGCGGAAATGACACACAGGTTTCCAGGACTTGATCCTTCCCTTGGGCCATGTAACACAACATGAGAGACATCACAGGTGTGACCCCCCATAACCTGTGGGACAGGTTAGGATGTGTTGTGTGATCCTGGCTTAGTTCAGCAAAACCAACCACTCCAATTCAGCTTGAAGTGAATCAATGGTTTGGGTTTTCCTGACTTCTTTTTTTCTCCTATCATCAAAATTTTCCTTGGGGAAATCTGACTCGGTAAAAATTCTGCTTTTCTTTGGAAAAATCCTACTGATGGAAAACTCCCATGTAGCTATAGTAGTGACCTCAGAGATAACCAGCCATGTCCATGCTGGCTTTCAGCCTGTCTTCTCCCCATCACCTGAAAAGCAACAGCCCTCGTGCTGTCCAGGACAGCCTGGCCTGGCCTCACCTGGCTAAGGGGGAAAGTGAGTTGCAGAGCTGTCAGGCTCAAAGAAGGTGTGCAGCTTGGATGTCCCTTCTTCCCACTGCCGTGGCAGCAGCAGGGGGAGTGGAGAGGCTATTGCAAGATCCTCCTGCCTCAAGACATGAAGGTTTTACATGAGTTAATGCAGCTAAAAAAACCAATAGGCAGACTGGGGTCATTTGTAGCAAGGGAGGGGGGTAGTTGGAGGTGGGACTTAGCATGAAGCTCTGCTTCATGATCAGAGGTATCTAGATAGTGCTGCAGGAGTCTAATCATCCAGGACAGATTTAGAGCCATTTTATAGCAGCATGCACACCTATTACTTAATAAAGTTACCAAACATAGGGCCACCAGATTAAGTACTCTCATAATAGTCATTAGTTTTTCATCTTTCAATACTCAAGCAGAGAGAAGTGAAGTGGCTGGTCCAAGACCACAAAAGCCTGATGATGAATTTACCTACTGCAACTCCTGAGCACCTGGGAAATCATGGGGTCATAGCTCCATCTCTGTGATGAAACCATTGAGTCAACGCCACTCCCAGATACCAGAATCATGGCAGGTCTTTTGATACTAGCAGGGAATGCAATTGTATAACATACACATCTGTATGCTTTCTGCACACCCTGTATCGATGTTAGGCAGCCTGGATGGATATTTTCCCACTTCTTCAGTTAGATGCTTAACAACATCTACTGAATGTAATAAAGTTGCAGGATGAACACCTTTTGGAAATGCTTTTGCCACTCGCCGTTTCTTTTACGTGATCCTTAAACCCTTTTCCCCTGCATACCCAGGGCTGTGCTGGGATATCGCATGCACTGCAGCAGAGTCCTGGGAACGATGCATTTTCTTGACTCAACCAACCTCTGCAGCCCTATTTGCTGCCCACTCCCCTGGGCTCAGCCTTCAGCTCCATAGCTGAAATTGCTCACCCTCAGGCACAGCACACGTGACTTTCCCACTCTTGGAAATAAAAGCATTTTGGTACCTCAGTCACCAGCCCAAGCTGATGACAGAGTGAGAGAAATCTCTGCTTATTCCTTTCTCCCATCTGTAACACGTTAACAGGCAATCAATTAGGGAACCACAGGGAGAATACAACTGTGCTGGGGAGAGGGGGTTGGAAGGAAGCGCTCTCCCTTCTCAGGATTAAGTCAGCTGACATATCACCCAGGCTGATACAGGCTCTAGTTACTGCAACCCTGCATCATTTTATTTTGATTTTCTCTGAAAACTCTTCAAAAGTTCCTAGGTCTTTTTCTCTCTCTCCAGGTTAGGCCTCTCTTCTGCTCTGCCACAGAGATGCTCCAGTATCGCTCCCATGAGGGGTTAGTTTTTCAGTCTCTTCCTATATAAGAAGACCCTAGGGCTTTGCTTCAGAGTACTACCCTGTCCCTCCTTTAGCACCTGAACGTGCCAAAAAGAAACACTGGGAATGGGTCCAAGTGCTGGAGGAGGGACAGAGTCAGTGCCGACAGTCAGAAGTCCAAGTAAAAGTTCACATTCAATCACAGGAGATTCAGCAATGACAAAACATAGAAACCCTGCCAGGGAACAGGCCAATGCCCTAGAGATGGCCATGCTTTCCACACAGCATAATAAAAGAGGAAGAGTCAGTGGGGCAATACAGAGTGATTATTTCCACAGCTGGATAATAGTAAGGAGAGACATCTAGAATCTGAGAAATTAAGCTAGAAATAGTGAATTCTGCAGAGACCTGGGCTGAACTGCACCCTGTACTGCTCTGTCCACTCCAGAGTTGAACATCCCCAGTGACGGAGTGTAATCAGGCCCATTCAATGAGCAAAAATAAAATCAGTGCTCTCCCCACATGTGCATTTCTTTCATTTCACAGGAGACAAGGAAGTGTTGGTGTGGTGGATTGACCCCAGCCAACAGCCAAGTACACACACAGCTGCTTGCTCACTGGACATCTGTCCCTACCATGGTTGGGTAAACTCAATACACTTTCCACTGGAAGGTGAATGATCCTGTCCTTTTTCCAGTTAGAGAGTGTAGGAAACAAAGGGAGTATCTGTACATCCAGGCATGTTTGCTCACACGAGGTCTGCTTGTATAAGTACACCCAAGCATCCACAGATATTGGAGCTTGCCTGGATGCACTCCCACTTTTGGCTATACTGTGGTACCTGTGTGTGTGCACATCTGCAGCATACCTTTGGCAGTCAGGACACAGCCATAGACATCATATGTGAATTGTACATGCAGGAGCAATGCACTGCAATTCATCTACACATACATGCACTGAGGTTTTCAAAATCACCTGAGGAATTTCTCATCCTTAGTAAGACTGACAAAAACTGGGTATCTCTATCTCCTTCAGTGCCTAAATTTTTTATCTTCAAAGAAGTTGCATCTTAATGAAAAGGGTTGGTGGAGCTGGAAAAAGAGGAACACAGGATTGACTCTCATCCAAGTGTCCTGTCCAGCCTTGTGGTGAGGTCTGTATGGAGTCCATGGCCACAAATTAAGACTGGCAGGACAGGGTGAGAACCTCTCTACTCCTGTAATGCTAGAGCTTTCACCTCAAGGTGCAGACATCTCTAAAGAGATGCCATCTCTAGGCAGGGGCATCCACTCTTCAAATGGGCCTTAAAACCACCTTTGGAGTGCAAAGCATTTCCTTTCCAGGCCTCACTCCACTAGCAGCCACATTATCAGGGTATCAGTGCCAACAGCAGAGGCAGGAAGATCCACTAGGCCAGATACCCAGATCTAGTAGCCAGCCAGGCTAGGAACTTGGCAAAAGTTCCTACCACCACAAAGCCTAACTTCATGTCCAGGTTGATTTGGAAGGACCAGAGCTGGGCAGGAGAAGAGAGGAGGCATACAAAAGGATGGAGGGTTAGGTGCATTACACTCACCCTCCCTTGCCCCCTTTTATATKACATGGAAACACTGCAGTCTCAGCAATGTCTGGGGCTGCCTCCCTTTTTTGCTATGGAGTGAATGTCTCAGTTTCCCTCCCTTCCCACCATACCTTGAATAGTCCTCTTGAAGAAGGCTTTGCACGCCTCACAGGAAGCCACGCCGTAGTGGTACCCAGAAGCAATGTCCCCGCACACCAGGCACAGCCGCTTGGGGATTGCATTGAGCATGTACTCGCACTTGGTGGGCGAGTCCTCCATGATGGCACTGGCGCAGTCATCGTAACGCTTACGGCAGGACCCACTGCCAATCCCCGTGCCATTGAACATGGGTGGCGAGTCTAGGCCATTGGGGTGGCCACCCATGGCGATGCCGTAGCCACCGCTAGCGTCGGAGGAGCCACTCGGGCTGTGGTGGCTGATGGCGTCGATGCCAGAAGATGGGCTGGAGGGCTCGGTCTTGATGAAGGACCCACAGCTGGAGGAGAGGTGCCGCTCCTCTGTGGCCATTCTGCCGAGCAGCCTGCAGGGAGAGAGCAAAGGCACTCAGCAGCCTCCTGGCCAAACCTAGCTCCAAGTTGGTCAAAAGAGAGCCCTCCTTTTCCCACCTCAGTCCAACTCCAGTTGGCTCAGGCAGTTCAACCCCCCCCAGGCACTTCTCCTTCAGGAATATCAGTACAACTCACTAGGAACAGCCCGCCTACTCCCCACAAACTCACACTAGAATAAAGTCAAGGCTATTCATGTAGATCATAATTTCAGGCTGTTCACAGGCTGCAGTGCTGGCAAAGGGCATCAATGCTGAAGAGGCACAATCTACCCAGAGCACAATCTACCCCTGGGACAGCAGAAAGAAATGAGTCTGTCTGTGGCAGGCCAGGTGAAAAAGGTGTTTGATTAGTTCAGGATGCGCTGCCCTGGCTCTAAGCAAAAAGTTCACTAGCAGACACTGCAGGAAGGACCTGCTCAGATTGGATTTTCATTTGTAATACAGAAGTCTTTGATTAATTTTCATGTTGGATTCCTTCCCACCCGCTTCACTATCATCACTAAAAGGGGAGCTTAGAAACTGAAGGAAAATCATCTGATCAAAAGTTTCCTCCAGCTTAATCTTAAATCTTAATCTTTCTTTTATTTACTAGTATAAGGCTTTTGCATGGAGACGCTTCTCTCAAATTCCCACTTCTTAGAGAGAGGGTTATGCTCTTTAGTATATGGAAAGGACTGCATCTTTACCAAATTTGCAAGCTCTTCTTATTTATTGTAGTCACAGACAGTCTTACTCCTTATATAAATGTTCAGGCTTTTTTTAGAACGCTGCTGATTTTTATGATATCTTACAGCAATGAGTTCCAGGGGTTACTTGTGCGGTGGATGAACAAACAAAAAATCCCACTTTTATTTGCCCATACTGTATTTGCAGCCCTTCTGGCTCCCTGAACGTCTCCTGACTCTCCTTCTCAGGAAATGTACTTTTGCCATGTACTCCTCATTCAGCTTTTCATTATCTATGTAATTGTTCTTCACACAGAAGTTTTTGCAGACCTCTTATCTGCTTCATCATCCATCTCTGAACTTCCTCTAGTCTGGCTATTTCTGTTCAGTCCAGAAAAGAGTTCAATGAGCCAGCTCCTCAGCAGCATGAAACTGGCACTGCTCCATCACTTCTCCAGCTGAAGGTCTGGACAGTAGTCAAGACAAAGGCACGCCATCAATTACCTACTGACGTTACCATGTTTTCAATGTTATTTTCAGCCTATCTATTATATAACTCCTTATATTGTTTCCTTTTTTTTCTCTTTAAATTAAAATCTAAATTGTTACCATTTCTTCAACAGAGAATATTAGCAAGTTACTGCAATCCTCAGATCTTTTCCTGAGTTGCTACAGTTAATTTAGAATCCATTAAGATGTATGAAAAATCAAATTAATGCCTTCTCGTGTCCAATGTTTTGCAATAGTCAACAGTGTATTTCATCTACCACTGTGCTGTCCATGCACCCAGCTTTATTAGGATCCTCTGGAGTTCTTCAGTCTTCCTTGATAATTTGGTGTCATCTGCAGAGTCTCATTGTTCACGCACTTCCCAGATCATTAACACATGGATCAAACACCACAACACTGATCTTTGTGGGTGAGTYGTGTTAACCTTTATCATGCTGAAAATTGACTTCTCTTTCTTTTCTGGATAGGGTGTGTCTACCCTTTCTTTTCTGTCTCAGACACTTTTTAATTGATAATAGTATTAACCTGAGAGATTAAATTTTCCCTTCAGCAAGATAATTGTCAAAGGCTTTTAAGAAAACCTAAATACATGCATTTTCCTGATGATATGTCCAAAGAGTTCTGACTGACTGGGGATGCTTGACTTTTCTTCTTGGAAGCTCTGCTGGTTTAAAGTTACCATACCATGGTCATGTGGGTGATTTCTATTGCTATTTCAGTTTCAGCCTATTTACCTGGTATTTGTGGCAACTCCTTCTGCCAAGAAGTCAAACCCGTCAGGGGACAGGACAAAACATTCTGTGATACAGCAAGGCTGGCACACACACGTATATATCACATCTGTGCGTCTGTTGATATGAATGTACATGTTTGATATGCAGCAACTTCACAGTCCTGCATCCTTATGATCTCATTTGACCCAAGTATCTGCTAATTCTCCCTCCTCTGTTTCATCCTCGATGTTTGACCTCATCTCCTATCTCTGGGATCGATCAGCCAAGTTTGTTATTTGGCAAGACTGTTGACCTTGAGAGTATGGGCAGGCATCTCACATTCCTCGGCTGCTTTGCCTGGTGTTACTTGAGAGGAATCCAGAGTTTGGTCCCTCTCAGAGACAGCGTGATGAGTTGATGAATGCCCATGCTTTGCCCAGAGGGTCACACTGGACTAGAGGCCATGGAGCAGTTACAGGAATAATTGTTGCAGGTGCATTCATCTTTAATCCCGCAGGGCACCTACACAGATTGCAGATCTCCTGGTGTAATGCCAGCTGACTGTGTGGAGGAAGATGAAGCTTTGCTAGCTGAGACCAGATCTTAGCATCTCACAGCAAAGCTGAAAGCTGCTGTGCTGGCCAGATTCTGGAACCTTTCCCTACCTGAGAAGTGCTTTTGTAGTAAAAACCTGAAGATCACTGGGCACAATAACATGAGATTAGGGTCAAAATGGAAAGCAAACCTACCATAAAACACTGTTCTGCACTGAGCAACTCCACAGTAAAAGGAGTTGGAGTTGCAATGTTAAGGGCAGACAGAGGACAACACTATGAAAAAGGCATGACAAGTAGGTGAGCTGTACTGTCAGATTCAGTCAGCGGAGTTCAAATCCCAGCTTCTGTCTCTTAAAAAGCCCAAAATTCACAGAGGACCTCAAGAGGACTCACTGAGGTATTTCCCTCCACTGCAAAAAAAAAAAAAAAAAAAAAAAAAAAAAAAAAAAAAAAAAAAAAAAAAAAAAAAAAAAAAAAAAAAAAAAAAAAAAAAAAAAGGAAAGAAAAAAAAGAGGGGAGATCAGTCTCCTAGGACGAACTCACTTCTCAACTCACAACCTCAGTTAAGGAGCCTTCCTCCCCAAGGCAGGCAAACAGTGACTGTCTGATGGCGAATCAAGGATAGCAACAAATCCCCTACATCCTTACAGCTGAGGATGCTCCTGTTCCCTTCCAGGAGACAGTAATACATAGCGAGTTCTGGTTAGATGTGAACACACGCTTTAGAGGCGAAAGTCCTTAACACCAAGACAGATCGAAGATCATAGCTAAAGTGACTCCAGCCATTCCAGACCTTGTGTTTTTCTTTTCTGGCCTCTGGAACAACTTGCATAGTTGATTATTGCTGGGCAGCACACACTGAGTTAAGCGTCACCAGCTCTGACTTTCTGCAAGTCTCATGGAGATCCTGTGGTGATTTTTAAACAGACTCAGAGTGTCCCCTGGCAATGAAATATAACATCTTGAACTTCAAGAAGAACAGTTAAATGTTTTTTGCAAAGAGTTCAAAGTGATGAACAGCCATTTTGCTCAGCTCTAGTTACCGTAATAGGAATGTAGAAGGAGAGAGACTTGATCCAACTCTCCTCCGTGCTGGCACAGGAAACTCCGTTACTATTTCTGTGCCCATGTAACAGGCTTAGAGGTTCTAAACATTTCGTTCTTTTCACCTTTCCTCATCATAGGTCATTCCCTCTAATCCCTTTAGCATCTTTGTGGCCCTTCTCTGGATTTGTTCCAACTTGCCTGGGTCTCTCTTGCAGCAAGGTGCCCCAAATCACACAGTGCGATGCCACAGCACTACAGGGGAGAGTCACTCTGGAAAGCACACAGTCGGGCAGACATATGGACCAACTGAGCAGTAGCTTTGCCAGACATCAGGTTGCACATCAGCTCACACCATTTGATAGCCACTGACTCACTGGGACCTCTCTGAACATAAGCTGCTTTTGCCACCGTGCTCTGCACAACATGAAATTTGGAGATTCTCCTTGTTCCAAAGTAGATCCAGTATCATCTTTAAACCACACACTGCTAATTGCCACTTGTTTTACCAAAGCCTGTTAATAATGCTCATTTTTTCAGCCTAGCTCTTCTTTTTTCTACTCTGATTTTTTTCGAGTATCTTTCAGTTGTGTCAACTGTAAATTTGAGAACTATTCCTTTTACATTTTCCTCCAGGTCACTAATGAATATTTAAAACCAAAACACTGCCCTTTTGGACACCACCTTTACAGAAGGATAAAGAATGTCTCTAACCCTTCTGTTTACACTCTGTCAGCTAATCCATGATTCATTTCACAGGATTTGTATCAAAACCAATTTGATCTAATTTCCCTAATAAGATCTTGCACAGCTTTGTGTCAAAAGCCCATGCATGGTCCAGAGACAGTCTATCCACTGCATTCCTTTTTCCCACTAATTATCTAATTGTATCAAGAAAGGTTATTGTCTGCTGTACTCCTGTTTCATAAACCCACTGCTGTTTATCACTAACAATGTTGTTAGCCTTTATGTGCCTATAACTGCCCTCAGACAAGCATGCTCCGATCTCAGTGATTCTGGATGTAAATACGCAGGTTTAGACCAAGTTGAGATTGCACTTTAGGTTTTTATCCATTAGCATTATCTCCCTTGGGCAGTGATGTTGGGTTAATGTTACAAGTTTCTCCAATTCTTCTCTAGCCTTTCATCTTTTGCTATTTCTCTGTAATGGCTGGACTGCTTATGAGTTTAATGCTCTCTTGAGAACAACAGCAATAATAAGAGAGGAAAAGACTGCTAGATGGACAGGACCAGAAAGGGACAAAAGATTAGTCTTATAAAATCAAGGCAGTAAATATTTCCCCCAGTTTTTTTTCTTTTAAACTTCAAGGATTACAAGTTTCAGATCCATGCAGGTAAGGCTATTTTATTGCACATCCTTTGAGGTTGTTTTCACCAGAAATTGTCATTTGTAGCTATGTTCACCACTTTACCCCACTTCTGGATATGAAAATTACAGGAATTCAGTACTCTTTCTACAAGCCTTCACTTGACTCAAGAGAAAACACTCACACCTGCTTAGCAAGACAGCCAGAACAATATCCGGCTTTGTAACAGCAGGTAACTTTTCCCCACCAGAATAATTCTCTATCAGCTAAAGGTATCCACAATTCAGTAAATTAATTCCATCTGAGCATCTAAGTGCTGAGGCAAACCCAAGTATTTGACCCTGTACCTTCTCCATGCAGCACTCCCTATTCCAAACTGGATCAAGGAAAGTTTAGAGGCAATACTGCTAAGCTTCTCTAGTGGCTGATACTCATTACGTGATCTTCAATAGGAAAGGCAAGGATAGCTCAGTGCTACACTCCAGTTTCCTGAAGGAAGGTAAGGAATGGGCATCAGAAGTTCTGCCATGTAGGCCAGTCCCTTCACCAGTATTTTCTGATGAAGTCACACACTCACCAACCCAACATGTTGGAGATTTCCAACAGTAAGACGGAAATTGTTATTAAAATGAATGCTGAAATATAGCTGTAGGACTAGTATCAGCTGAGGGAACGGGAGAGTGAGAGAACACTCAGGCCCTCAGGCAAAACCTTCTCTATTCTGGGCACAAGGAGAAATGTAAAAGGTCAGAAATGGGTTTTTTTGGGTGGTTCTCACAGCTGGATGTGGATTCCAGACAGAATGAAATCTTGATTTTTTTTAAAGTCCTCTAAGATCTACCATAAAATTGAAAACCGCTGCAGGCAAGATGCCTGTACAGCTTGTAGCTCCAGGTGCCCTATGGCTGTGCTTGTGGAACTGCACTTTAGTCCTCAAGTCCACGAATAGAGAGTCCTCACAGTAGATTCAAGCTTTACTGACAAAACCTGAGAAGACTGCCATTATAAACCTGCTCACTTCAGGCCCCAGCCTGTGACAAAAGCACACTTTGGATTGCACAGACATTTTTAAACCAACCATGAAAGACCAAAGAAGCTTTAATCTGCAGAAACACCAATGATTTAAACAGAGATAAAACATCCAATCTCTTCTCCAGTACAGGCCTATTTTTGCTATCAGTATTTGTTAGACCAGATGATATAAACCTGCACTGCATGAGATGTGCATATCATGTCATGATACCATTTGGGCAACGCAGACTTTGTGTCCTTTGTGGGCCACATGAGAGAGCTTTGCAACCCACAGCTGGCTGACAAACAATATAGATCAGCTTCTCAAACACTGGCCACAACTCCAGTAACAAGCCAAATTTTGTCAGGTGTTTTTTTTTTAGATACAGGAGACAGAAATAAATAATGTTTTCCAAGTGGCAGGCTAGACGTGACAGCTGCAATAACAGCCAGTGTCATTTTAGGTCACATATGCAAAGAGTTAATGTCATGGAGCTGAGATGCCCACACCTGTTGGGCGACCTGCTCTTACCATGGACAGCTCGCACACATGCTCCCATCCCTGCCTCTCCGCTTCAAGGACACCCACCATGGTGCTAGGGAGGCAAGGGGTCAGCACACCCGCTGGTTTCTCCTGCTCTTCTACTCAATATGGACTTCAAATGAGAGTGACATCATCTAGAGACTCCTCGTCTTTACTGACAGCTCTTCTCCACACAACAGTCCAAGAATAATGGGATCTGCCAATGTACCACTTTACTCCTGTACAGTGGATAACCGTGGATAACTCAGCCATACCAGCCACAGTCCATGAAGCTTTTCTGGGCTTATTCTATCATACAGGAACATATCCCGTTCCCAGGGGCAAACTTCATTTCTCTCTGGGGGTAGGCAAGAGCTTGGGTAGTACATGCATGATGGGCATGATCATAAATATAAATTGCCAAGTTACCAGTGTATAGGCTTTAGAGGTTTTTTGTTTAAATCACAGTATTTTGCATTGCCATAAAGGACAAGAGAGTCAGAACCTCAGATCAATCTAAGTATTTTTCTCTGGAGTGCAGATATGATTTCTAAGAGTTCTGTCATGTCTGCTAGTGGCAGCTCCCTTTGGCTTGCGTGGGTTATGCTTCTATTCCATAGAGTATGGCAAGCCCCAGACAGCCTGTTTGCAAGGCATTTGTCCGTAATACACCCACACAAATACTACATGCTTGTCTTAGGAACAAACATAAACCACATCTTAGCAAAAGGCTGATGAGCTTGCTCTCTAATTTGGAGTGGAAAGCATTGTGTGACTTCTACTCCATAGCATGAATACCAACCTGTAGTTCACAAACCTGGACTGCCAGGTTGTAACAAGGTTCAACCATCAGCATTTTATTCTAAGAGAGCTACACCATCCTAATTCCAATTACAATCATTTTCTGTTGCTTTTGGCTTTGCTGGGCACCTGGACCTGGCTTATTTTGTAAAAATGCACCACACGTGGCCTGCCTT
Source organism: Phoebastria nigripes (assembly GCA_035582835.1). Classification (NCBI taxonomy): domain Eukaryota; kingdom Metazoa; phylum Chordata; class Aves; order Procellariiformes; family Diomedeidae; genus Phoebastria; species Phoebastria nigripes. Next base: position 112,986 of record JAYKAV010003407.1, on the reverse strand, counting down.
TCACCCTTGCTCTTAAGAGAGATAGAGTTTTTTTTTATTTGCTTTATAATTTGACGGTGGGTCAGGGGAAGAACTTTTGAGTGCAGAGGCTGAAGAAGCTAAAATGAAAATATGTAAGGAAGCCAGCAAAGTCCCACAGCTCCCCAACTGCAAGAGCCTATCTAGCGACCTGTCTCCAGGGGTCAGTTCCCCTGGTATTCCTGAAGAGAACTGGGTTGTATGAGATCTACTGAAGTGTGTTGCTAGATGAGACCAGCTCTGCCATGTAGATTGGAGGAACGTATTCCTTGCACAGCAGGGGAGATGGAGGCCCAAGCCAGGCTCTTCTGCAAGCTTAGGAGATGGAGACAGCAAGTGCTCATATTCTGGCTCTTACACAAATAGTATTTGCTTGTCTAATGCCCAGGAGACATTTTATCCCTTTGACCCATTGCATAACCAGAGCCCAGTTACATATCGGTAGATCTTCTCTAGCTCAAGTTAGCTCACACTGGTGAAAGCTGCTGCAGCAAACTGTCTGGAGGCTGCTTAATAAATAAAAAAGGCTTCTCATGGGCAGAAGACATTATGGATTTCCTACTAGCCTTCATCCCTCTCCTCATTCTTGTAATTTCTCTTCACCCTTAGGACGACACTCTTGTTAGTAAATGGTAAGAACTATTACACAGATGAAGTGACAATTAATCTGGAGGTGTGACATATATTATCAGTTCACTCTCTTATTAACGCATAGCCTTTTGAAGGTACCTTGCCCCCTGGTGTACTAATGGCACTCCCTCCAGAGTGAATTGCTTTTGCACTTAAGCTAATGCTTCTTGCTTATACTTGCTGTTGATACCACAGCAAAACAAGGACCAGGATTGACTTGCTGTTCACTGTTTATCCAAATTCTACCACCACCCTTTTCCCCCCATGTTATCATTCTGTGTTTCACATTTCCACTTCTTCGCCCACTATTTCTACATCTGGAAGACTGCTCACACCAGTTCAACAATTTTGCCTGCATACAGCAAAGCTGCAACTCAATCCCCGTTGAAATGCTCAGCCAGACCTTCATTTCTTCTTGAATGTCTTTCTTTATACTCTGCCTATCTAGGGCACTTATAATCTATATCTCTCTTAGTACCTTCAGTGTCCTTCAGACACTTGTAAATGAGACCCATACAACAACATGTTCAGTAAAGCACACTTCAAACACTTGTACATCAGAATTTTGCTTCCACCTTTTCAGCTGGGCAAGGAAAGGAAAACCTCCAGCACTGCCATTCATATCACATTTATTTTTGCATCCCAGCCTGATCCCTCATCTCATCTCACATAGACCTTTTCTTTCACTCAGTACCCTCTTAGTATTTCTGAGAGAAAATTGCCACCAGTGCAAATTCTTCAGCCTGCACTTCCTTGCATTTCAAGATATCCATTGAAGGCACCCCTCCCTTCAACCTTGCCTACAATTCATGATGAACAATGGCAGGAAAAAAAGAGAGACCCAGAGGTATTGCTTAATTCCTCTAAGTGTTTGAGGAAGGAGTTAGGATGGGAGATACTTACAAATCAAGGACATCATCCTAGAAACAAATGTGAAAAGAGAGTTAAGAATTAACATTTCTTTATGAATACTAGTTTACTGAAAGGGGACTCTAGATTTATTCAGACAAAATCTGAACTTGTGTGTTCTCCAACCTGGATGTATTTAGGAATTCTCTGAGTTTGACCTGTTAATTTTTTTTGAAGGGTTTCTGTTTCTTACACTTCAAAACTTACAAATGTAGTGGGACTCTGCCTCCTTCTCCCACCCTTGCCAAGACAATCCAGACAGAATAGATGGGCTTTGCCTAGATTCCACCTGTAGCTCTTGGAGAAATCTATAATTAAGTGCCTCATCATTAGAAACATTACTCAAAACCAGACAGATCTTGAAAAACTGACTGAAATTAGTTCCACACAAATTACAGCATGGAAAATAACAAAGGGCAATTAGTGCTTTTCAGTTTGAAATCTTTTTTATCCCTGACTCTCCAGAAAGCATTTCTAAGATGATACAGTAGCAAAGCAAGATAACAGTGTGAGAGCGAACACTAGATCTGGCATAGAGGAGATGTCCCAGAACCACTGGAAAAGTGTGGAAGTGGGAGTGAGTTGGGCTGTCGGTGAGGATGGAGGCAGAAGATGAGAAATGCATGGGGTCGAGGACAGACAAGAAACCTGTACTACACAGTGAGGCTGAGATACAGCACTTGAGTAAGCAGAGAAAGGGAGTACATGACAGAGGTAACTGTAGACCAGGATCTTCTCAGGCTAATGAACACCACAGGTTTGAGGAGAATAGGTGATATATGGAAACACCCAGTTTCCTTCTGCACACCTTAGACTGCTGTAACATACAAGATTATCTTTAGCTACCTATTTAAGATAACCTCAAGGTTCAGTTTTGCTGAGTCTTTAAAACCCCACCTTTGGTAGGTATTTAGCAGATCTCTTACCAAACACTGCATATATTAAGTAGCCCATCATAGCTGACCCAAATTCCAGCTTCAAACCCTAATGACTTGTTCTAAATCCACTTCATTCATCCATCTTCTGGACTGTTTGTCCCCATTTCCTTTGACTGACAAAGTAGCTTCCAGTCCACTCAAGCCAAGCCCTACCTGAGGCCCCACGGTGTCCTCCTGTCTTATTTGCCTGAACCAAGAGATGAGGAGGAGACCATAGCCAACAAACCACTCCTTAGACAGAAAACTGTGTAACAGAACAAGCACATCATTTTCCCCAACACTCTGCATACCTTCCACATTCATTTCTCTAGATTAAAAAAACCAACCCACCCCAAACAAATTCTAAAGCAAAATACTTTTAAATTACCTCCATTTTCCTCCCAAATTGGCATCACTGTTTGAAAATTTAACTAAATGTGATTACAAAAAAGAACACAAAAAATATTCCTTTCTGTCACGGGATCATCTCCTCATCCCAGGAAGTTTTCACTTTCCCCTGTTATTATTTTGGGACATGAAAGAAGAAAACGCAAGCTTGCAAGATCTTCAACCTCAGTTTCACTTCCTGGTCCCTGCCTTTAGCGTTCCTACTCATGAACAAGCAGAAGCCAACAGACAGACACAGCAAAGCAGACAGACAGGCAGTCAGGCACGCACAAAGAAGATATACAGCTGCTTCTACACTTTCATATAGTACCTTTCTGAGATAGGCTTAAATGTCACATAGCTTTATTCTGTAGGGTATCTGTGTACAGCACGTATGCATACATATAATAAATTTATTGTGCAAATACACACAAACTCCTTCCTCACACACACCCTCCCACATCTCTCCTTTCCTTATTATGTGGATGCACCTAGATACCATTCCAGCAGCTTCACTATAGAAGCCAAACTATGACTTCATATTTCCAGACCATCACCGTGAGTGTTCAGACCTTTATAGCAAACAATGCACTAAAGCAAAAACAAACAATCAAAAAAACACTGCCTAACTGAGCTACATCATTGGCAGTCTGCACCTTCAGTCACAGCCCTGTGTCTACCAGAGCATGAGAAGAAGACCTCACATGATTTTACATACGTCTGCATTCTGTCTGATCTCGTATTTAAGAACTGTTTGTTCTCTGTCCAGAGGTCTGGAACCCTTCACAGATGCTACCAGGAGGGGGGCTGCCCTATTCAAAGAAGGGACCCAAAAAGAAGCAAGTTTCAGCAACCGACGGCACGGTGTGACCCAGCCCAGCCCAGCCCACCCTGCCGGCATGTCGTCCCCGCTGTGCTTGTTCCCTTTGCCCTTGGAATGCTATCACTTATTATCACGCTGACTTCTCCAGATGGGGCATTTTGGCTATTGATCTGATAAATAAACAGCCTGCTCGCTCGATCAAAATGTTATTTTGCATTTCAATTACTGTTCACTAATGCAACCTTCATCCCGCCAAGAGCGCTGCTGGCAATGACACTCGACCTGGCACAGGCGTTTGCAAGCAAATTCGGCAGCGCCTGCTGCAAGCACCTAACGGGATTACCAACCTCCATTAGATGCATAGAAAGAGGAGGAGATGGACAGACAGTACTGGGCTGAAGGGGAACAGACGTGTGCAGAACAGAAGGTGTAAGCAACCTGGACAAGGGGTAGGGATAGGCAGAAGCACAAATCCATTTACAACACAGTTTTGCCAAATAGTTTGACGGTGGGAGGTCTTGGAAGACCTTCCCTCCAGTGGACAACCCCGACAGCTCATAGCAGATAGACTGAGCTCACTGTGTGTGAGCCATGCAAGAGTTCAGAGCAATGGGAAATGGAAATCAATGTCTGTGACAAGCCAGCAGTGAGCACTGCAAACCCATCAGGGCAAACAGGGTCATTTCTAAAGCAAGTTCTGGAGCCTAGCTCCACTGGGGTTCAGCAGGCCCTAGAGCTGGATGCAGGATGCTGTGTGTAAACCTGCAGGGAGGAAACCCTTTTAGCCCTTGCTGGATTCTTCAGTATAGTTGGAAATGTGACTGCCTTTGGAGAATCTGGTGGTGATACAGCAAGAAAGGGTCATCCAGAAGTGTTGGTAAGAGGTGGATCTTTGGCAGGTGTTGGTCTCTATTAACTCAGCACTCTGTTTACATCACGGAATCCTTTGCCAAATCCCCAAACTGATTTCACTCAAACCCTGTCTACAATGGGAATCACAGCACAAATAGCAAGTCAGTAAGCAGCCACCAGCAGTGAGGTCAGGCATGACTATATGGTTATGAGACTGCTTCTAGTCCCAAGCTCTTCTGGTCACGTGATGTACTTCACCAGGTGGCTGTTTTTGCACCAGACTCTTACTGCATGATGGAGAATGCACCTTGGTCCCTTTTCTTTTTCCTACCTAAATTTCTAAATGAAATGTAACATGTATCACAAAATGACACAACCATTCACCAATGCATGCAAATGGTGGTCAGTGCTTTCACCACCCCCTGCATAGCGTCTCTGTGTTGGACTTAGCTCCCAGGTGACAAGGTAATACAAATAGTCAAGAAAATGCATTTCTCTCAATTTCCAGAGATCCTTTGACAAAGATTTTTCACCAGACCTGGACAAATTTCTCCCATTTCATTACCAGACAGCGTCCAGACTGAAACTGCCAGTCATCCATGAGTTAAAAATAAACAAACCCGTGTAACACCCTGACATTATATAAACGAAATGCTAAGTATAACACACTGAATGAGATCAATATGATGCATAAAGACAGGATCTATAACTCCACACACTCACACTTCAACTGCTCTGTGTGCCCAGCCTCCGAGTTCCCTCTGCCCTTGGCAAACTAAGCCTGTGCCCCACACCCATCTCTTTCTGGCCAGGTCTATGCTGTGGACCTTGCTCTCCCAGATCTGGCTCTGTGCCCATGCTTTCTCTGAGCCCACTCTTGGGAGCAGACTTTGTGGGAACCATTCTACACCTAGATCACATCTCTCCCCAACCACTAGGCATCCATGCCCCAAACACAGACTAAGGACCCATATACATGTTATGACTCCTAGTCACTGGCTCTGTACTTATGACACGGGGCAGTGAAGTACAGTGTACTACTGAGCCCTTACAATGCAGCCAAAATGTCTCAAAGTCTAATTTCAGCCTCAACACTAATCTTCTCGTAGACTTCAGCAAGTCACTGCAGCTCTCCAAGACACTGCTTCCCCAACTGAAAAGCAGGGATATGGTCCTGAATGACCCACCTCTCAGGAACATCGTGAGAGTTAATCAGCAACTATGATTGAAAGAATGGTGCGTGCAGATGAGTGTGCTAAACAGAACGGTGGACAGATAAGCCCAGTGCTCACATTATGGCCTCTGTTCCAGATTATCAGCAGAATTTGAACCTCTTTCTTCAGCACTGCAGCTCAGAGATTTGCCTGTGTAAGTAGTGTGAGTAGTTAGTGTTTTCCTGCATGCAAGCTAGCCAGAGGAATAAAACATTGGCTTCACAAATCTGTCTGTATTATACAGACCAACTCTGACCTCCTCCTACATCTGACTGTCCCTGTGACCCAGTCTACACAATAACCTTATCTCTAATACTGCCTAATCCTATCTCCATCTCCCTAGGTGCTATTTCACACACCAACTCCCTCCTGACCACACCTCCATATAACCCATTTTTCCTCCTTCTTCGCAGTTACACTTCACTACAAGTTTTTCATCAAAAATTCATTTTGTTAAAAAATGCTATTTTGTTTCATTACAGAATTAAGTCAATTTTGGCAATGTTTTGTACTGTAAGATTTCCAAGACAACTCTAAAGAAAATGAGATGTTTAATTTTGCTTTGTTCCTAGCACTTTGTTTAGCCTGTCATGTGCTGCCTTAGGTGTTCTTTGACTGACCAATCATGCATTGTTTCAAGAACATAATGAAACAAAATATTGGAAGTTTCCTCAAAATAAACTTTATTGGAATCCCCACTCTGCTTAAAATTTCAGGTTGCAGCCAGATTTGGGATGAAATAACATTTTGAAACAACAAATATTCTGTGAAACAAGATTCTAATTTTCAGGCAGCTCCACTCCCTGTATCTTCCACACAGCCCTCTGCTTGTGCATCACTCAGCAGGTCTCTTTTCTCTATTTATATGCATTCAGAAACATGTATGTTCTAATGTACACAGAAACGTTTTGACACTTCTGGAAATTCAAGAGTACCATGGAAGCTGTTCCATCAACTCATATAAAATGGTCATCCTGTATTACTCAGTCCTTTTACATGGTAGGGATTAACCATGTGTCAAGGAGCATCCCGCAGCCAAAAATCAACCCCTCTGTTTTGAAAGCTGAGTGCTGCTGGAGAAACCCAGCTCTGCTTTTCCATCTGGTGCCATTTAAGCCTTACCCCATTCCTTCTGCATCACAATGAAATCACTGCTGGCATGTGATCAGAAGCTCCGAAACCCTGGCTCCCTATCAACTTACAAAAATTGACCTGGACATTTTATCCACTTTGATGAGACCTTGAATGAAACTTCTTTCTCATTCACTCATGGCAAGGAGTGCTACTTCTTAGCACCTCTGTGAACCACAAAACAATGCTTCATTTTACAACCTGCTGAGGAAAAATTGTTGGAATTGAGTATAAATACCTTACCTGCCACCTGAACCCTACCCAGCATTTTGTAGCTACAGTGGAAATAAATCACAAGTAGTTGGGGCAGTATCCTATCTCTTCATTTAAGCCTTGATCCAACTACTATTGAAATTAAATCGTGATTTCTATTGATCCAAACAGGAACTGGACCTCAGGATCTGAAGAGTCATCTGAATGTTGAACACTGCAGCTATCTCATGCCCTTCACTGGATTTCTGGAGACTTGTCTTCTAGTGTTAAACTACTCCTTCTTCAAACACACTTTTATTTCAAATGTTCCTGGGAAGCAAAGCAAGATGAACAAATCTTTCCCAAAGATTTCTCAGCAATCCCCACTTAGACTAATAAACACTCTTCTCCTGCCAGTCACACTGCACAGATTGATGGCCCTACCCAACCATTGCAAATCAGCAAATCACGGGGTACAGTGAATCTATTCACACATCTCCATCTCCGGGTGACATCCTGGCCTGAGCATCCCTTGAAAGCCACTTTGCTGCCAGCTGTGACAGGCTCGTCCACCCTGTGCACTTCACTCCAGACAGGAAATTCAGCAACAACAGGCTCCCTAAAAAGATCTCTCTAATCGGGATTCATTTATTTCCTTGGATTCATCCTAAGCAGATAAATAGCTCAAGCTCTAGGTGCCTCTGACAACTGTCCTGCTTGCAAAGAGGAGGTAAATTCTGTCCATGTTCAAGCAATCTTCTCACTTCCCACCTTCCCACCCTGGCAACAGCATTATTCTCAAAACAGGATGACTTTAAGGAACCCAAGCTGCAAATCAAAACAGCTACAAGTAGCAAAACCTTCTCTAATACTGCACCGACCACCTCCCCAGAGAGAATTCCAGTCCACAGGGTTAACAGCAGCTACTTTGTAGAAAAATCACTGCTCATCCCAGCTACACCTGAACTACCTGTTCTGATTGCCTGAGGTACTGGCTGCAGTGCTGCTCACCACTTGGCATTCACTGCAAATCTGGTACAAAATAGGCTGGATCAGCAAGGGAGCCACAGAGACTGGATTGCAGTGCTGGGAGAGATTGTTCCTGACTGTGCACAAAGCTGGTGCAAACATGAACGTCAATGTTCGTTTTCCTATTTTTTTGTGTGCATAATTTAGCTGAGGTGTTTAAGTTCCTGACAAACCTGCAAACACTTTAAAGTTCCTCTGTCCCAGCAGAACTGCTGAATAGAGTTTCAGGCCATGAGTTGTTGAGAGAGCACCTTTTGATACGCTCCTTCCAAATATTAAAAGGAAACTGTCAAATTTGGTACAGCAAAAATCTCACACAACTACAACATCACATCCCTCCAAAGTGACTCATGGCCTGAAACCCTGCTGGAGGGATACACCAGTCAGACGTGGGACAAGGTTGTAAATATGAAGCACATTCTCTGCAAACCTATAGTCTTTGATGAGTTTGGAAGACTAAAACAAAGATTGAAGTTGTTCCTTCCAGCTTCAACCCTGAACAGTGGAAAACATATCTGTTTAGCAAAAGCACTGGCTTGCCAACCAGAGACATTATTCAAGGCTTGTGGACTTCCACCAATCCAGATAAATGAATTTTGGTCACAGCTAGTTAAAAAACAGCAAGAAGGCACATTTTAAAAAGCCACTCTGCATTACAACCCCCCACTTCACATTGTGCCTGGAGAAGCAGGGGCTGAAGTAGCAGTAGAGAAGAAAGGGGAGTTATGGATTCTGGTGCATCCCATCAGAGCAGTGTTTATTCTAATCAATCAACTGAAAAAATAGCAAGGGAGAGTAATTATTAATAATCAAGTAAAATTGGATTATTTCTCTGCACTGCAGTGTTGTCTGGATGGGAAGCCTGGTGTAGAAATAAAGTTCATCAGAGCAAGCTACTGAAATAAAATTGCTGACCTCAGCAGTTCATCAGAGAAGGTGAAAAAAAGAACCTCAACTAAGCATATGGTATACTATCTGCAGAGCATGAAGGCTAACAAAAATAGTAATTGGAAGGTGGCTGAGCTTAGGCATTTGAATCAAGTCATATATCCAGTTGTATATCCAAATGACAGTAGTAAGACCTACTGCCAAAGCCTTCCATTTCTGAGGTATCTGTTTTTGTGATTCCTCATTCGTGAAAGCACAGTCAGCTCCCTCTTCCAAAATGCAATGCTTGAGAGGAAGGGGCTCAAATCTTCTCTGAATATGTTGTGCCCTCTCTGCAGCTGTGGTCTTGGCTGATTTTATACTCAAGCAATGGAATGGAAACATATATCATAAAGGACCACTATACCAAACATTTTGCAATATATTCAAGTCAGGAAATTTGATGTTACTCTGCCTAAAACAACCATAACGTGGCATTGCACAGAGACAGTCGTATTCTCAAACGCAAATACTGAATTGCAACTACAAAACACACACTTTTATTGCAAACACAATGGCTCAGTCAACTTCATTCATAAACAGGTAGGTGCAACTATATTAGTCATTTGTGTCCATGAGTGCCTTGTCTATGCAATCACATGTGCATCTTCTAAGTACTTTGCAAATGCAATTTAGGAGACTCCATTTGAAAATGTAAGTAAGTCAGACATAATATTAATGGCCTGACTGGGTATAAACCAGTAAAGCTCCCTTGCAATAAATGGAATTGTACCAATTTACAAAATTTAGGCAGCAAGCCCTAGAACACTATACTCCTGGCAAGAGGAAATACTACCCAGCTGCAAGGGGAATACAATACTGCTACTGAAGGAGGTAGAACTTGGAGTTTTCTGACATCTGTGTGTGCAAGACCTCAGTCATAAAACTGAATTAATGCAACAAACATTTTCATAGACTCATAGAATAGTTTGGGTTGGAAAGGACCTTTAAAGGTCATCTAGTCCAACCCCACTGCCGTGGGCAGGGACATCTTCAACTAGATCAGGTTGCTCAGAGCCCCGTCCAACCTGACCTTGAATGTTTCCAGGGATGGGGCATCTACCACCTCTCTCGGCAACCTGTCCCAGTGTTTCACCACCCTCAGCATAAAAAATTTCTTCCTTATATCTAGTCTAAATCTACCCTCTTTTAGTTTAAAGCCATTCCCCCTTGTCCTGTCACAACAGGCCCTGCTAAAAAGTCTGTCCCCATCTTTCTTATAAGCCCCCTTTAAGTACTGATAGGCTGCAATAAGGTCTCCCTGAAGCCTTCTCTTCTCCAGGCTGAACAACCCCAACTCTCTCAGCCTTTCTTCATAGGAGAGGTGTTCCATCCCCCTGATCATTTTTGTGACCCTCCTCTGGACCCGCTTCAACAGGTCCGTGTCTTTCTTGTGCTGAAGACTTCAGAGCTGGGCGCAGTACTCCAGGTGGGGTCTCAGCAGAGCAGAGCAGAGGGGCAGAATCACCTCCCCTGACCTGCTGGCCCCCCTTCTTCTGATGCAGCCCCGGATACAGTTGTTTTGTGTTTAACAGCTTACTAATTACATTTTCAAATTAAATATTTACTTCTATCTTGAGTACTTCTATAGCACCCAACAGAATCTAAGATGAGTTACTCCCCCATTTACTTTAACAATTTCTTAAATTAAAATAATCCTTTATTTAAAAGGGGCTGGGGGGAATCTGGAGAGTTTCTTTCCCCCCCATAACTGTTGGATCATACAGAACGCTACACAACTCCCAATACATATCATACAGGAATAAGGGATCTGAAGAGTGAAGGTTAGCTATAAAGCAGGCAGTGGACGTACACACCTACTCCGCTAAGTCTAATGATCCCCAGGGTAGGCTTTTACGTATCACCTGCAGCAAAACACTGCTTTCACTGTCCCACTGCAAACACCAGCTGTGCTGGTCTACTTATTTCTTTCTAACAATTTTTTTCTATTTCAGGAAGTAAGGAGGAAAGAAGGAGAGATATGTGGTTTAATATTTTACTTTGAGTTGGATCAGTCCTGAAAAGTTTTGATAGTGTGGATCATCTACCAGGGCAAAAGCATACTATGACTTCTGCAATGTTAGTGTCTGCTTTAGGCACCAGTCCTCGGAGCAGGATGAAGGAACGGGAAGAGGAGAAACAGTTCTGGATAAACAGCACCTCAAGTTCTCTCTGTTTGTGTGGGAAGAAAGGGTTAAGCCTGCTTTGAGGTTCACTTTGTTCTCCATGGTTTGTGCAAGGCCAGCAATCAATCAATCTTCTCTCTTTCCTCCTTTTTTTTCCTGGGAACCACTGCAGGAATATCATGCCCAGGATCTTGTTTAAATCCACGACTCTTCTCTGTCAAGTCAATTCTTCCCATCCTCCCCCAAGGCCCCCCCCAAGACACCCCCTCCCCCCCTCCCTGAAAAGGGGCCTTCTGAGCTTGTTTTGCTAATGTATTCTCAAACCAAATTAGGGGCTCTGACTCCCGGTGAAGTTCGTGAGTTAGTTGCCGCGATGCACTGAATTAAAGATACCATCTCGGACTCAAATCAGATTAGAGCCCACACACACACATGCAAAAGCCCACTTTCTAATCAATTTTATAAAGGGCCTTCAGCAGAGATACACTAATGGTATTGAGCTAAGATCTTTAAACTAAGTCTGTAAGAAGTCTGCGGAGATAACACACACACTGTATTAAAGAGAAAGCTCTTCACTGTGCCCTTTCCACCAAGAACCCTGTGCACATTGGAAGAGCACCTCAAAACACAAAACGGCTCTCCTGAACCTGAGATGTTCCCTCCCAACCTCCTGTCTTGTCTTCCTCCTTCAGACCTTTAAATCCTTTCATTTGCTTCTTGTCGAGCTTAGAATCATAGAATCATAGAATCATTAAGGTTGGAAAGGACCTCCAAGATCATCTAGTCCAACTGTCAACACAACACCACCATGCCCACTAACCATGTCCCTAAGCGCCACATCTACACGTCTTTAAATACCTCCATGGATGGTGACTCAACCACTTCCCTGGGCAGCCTGTTCCAATGCTTGATCACCCTTTCGGTGAAGAAATTTTTCATAATATCCAATCTAAACCTCCCTTGGCACAACTTGAGGCCATTTCCTCTCRTCCTATCGCTAGTTGCTTGGCAGAAGAGACCAACAACCACCTCGCTACAACCTCCTTTCAGGTAGTTGTAKAGAGCGATAAGGTCTCMCCTCAGCCTCSTYTTCTCCAGRCTAAACAGTCCCAGTTCCCTCAGCTGCTCCTCATAAGACTTGTTCTCCAGACCCTTCACCAGCTTCGTTGCCCTTCTCTGGACACGCTCCAGCAACTCAATGTCCTTCTTGTAGTGAGGGGCCCAAAACTGAACACAGTATTTGAGGTGTGGCCTCACCAGCACCGAGTACAGGGGCACAATCTCTTCCCTACTCCTGCTGGCCACACTATTTCTGATACAGGCCAGGATGCTTGCAGCAGAAGGTCCCTGCACAGAGGGCAGAAGAGACAGGGGAGCTACAGAGCCCTGGTATGTGTTAGGAATTAGACATAATGAGAACATGTGAGCCCTTTTAGGCCTGTCCCATGAATCTATAAGAAGTGGGCAAGGTGGATGGTTAGCTGACCAGGTTCAAGGGGAGGTCCTACTTCAACACAGGTGCCCTGCGGTCACACACAAGATGCTAGGCACTGCTCTGGTGCTTGGCACATGTAACAGCTGGGATGCCACAACAGCTGCATCCTGACAGAGATGTGACTGAGTGTATGGTGAAGGGTTCCCTTTAGAAAGCAGCAGCTGCACACACCTGGCATCTTCACATCCTTCTGTCCTAATCTCTCTCTGTTTAGCAGTGGAAGTTCTCATCTGCAGCAACACGTTTACCCCTCTAAAACCAACGTTCTGGTTTGAAATGTGGCACCCAGGAAAAGAAGAGCAAGAAGACATAAGAAAAAAATGTTAGGTAAGATTGCCCACAGAAGGTGTCTATGAAGGGGAGGCAGAAAAGGGTTTATAAAAGAAGCTGCAGTTGATGATTTAATAGCCTGTCTATTGCTCAGTCACCAACAACCAGAGAATAAAGCAATCTGTGAAGACCCTGGTTTTGCAAGATTTTCTGTGTCAGACTGGGGAGCAATCTTCTGCTGTTTTAATATTTTCAGTAAAAGTACCTCAGAACATTTCACACACATTAGAAAGCCAAATCTCAGAACCCAACATCAGTCTTTATAATTATTGCTTTCTAAGATGCTGTTTCTAAAAAAAGGATGAGAGGACACTTGCTAAGGTAACAGAAAATCTGTGTCTTAACAAAAATCACTTCAAAAATTGAAATTCCTCTTTAGCTATGAGGAAATAAGGCTGCTTAGATCCTCTAAAGTTCTCAGATGATCAGAATGTTCTTCATTTATGAAACTGGTTGGCAAATTGAATTGTGGCATTCTGCATAAGCAGCAGACTCCCCTAAAAACACTGACAAAAATACGTCAATTACAAAATAAATTTCTCTGACCAACAACTAGCTAACATACACACAAGCCTAACAACACACTAGAAGAAACCACTTGAACTTTCATAGGGCCAACCTTCAACAGAGGGAGCCTTCCCCTTGGTTTTTGGGCAGGTGACAGTTCCTAGAGCTTAGAAGGACAAAAGTGGCCTCCTGCAGCAGAGAAAACCCCAACTATACCTTTTAAGGGGCTGCAGCAATCATCTTCCAGGAACTTGAGCTCTGCTCACTGTTAGCACAGAACAGAAAGGATCGTGCCTTTTCAGTGCAGAACCGCAGCGCACAAAGACCAGCCTCCTATGCTCCTTCTTCATCTGTGTGGCTCAGAGTAAAACCTGTAGTTTGTATGAGCTGCTCCTCCATATTTACTGCATGTGTGCATGCAGGATGTAATCCAAAGGCTGTATGAAACCAGCAAGTGCCCTTCTGAACACAACCACCACCCTTATCAGTCACCCTCTCACCAGCTTTCTCTAAACAAAGTAAGGGGACCTCAGCAAGAGAACTGTGGCAGATACATGGTCTGACTGCCCTACACAGAAGCCTTGCTGAGCAAAATTTCTCAGAGCTCAGATGGGCTCCACTCTCCCTGAGACAGCTTCAGGCCTCACACCACTGTGGAGTTTTACAACGGTCATGTGCTGAGGATGACGCCAGTTTTCAATGCAATTAACCTTTCCAGCCTAATGAAATGGCTCTATTGGCTGCAGTGGCAGCAAGGAGCCCCTTGACTCTGGCAGGCTCCTGAGGATAGGTTATCGAGGTTGCAGAGCATTACTGCTCCACTTCTATTTGCAGGCTGCAGCTAATCGATGCCAGACTTGAAAGGAGTAGGCAACGCCAGCTCCAGCATCGTACTCCAACATCATATTGATCCCTGGGAGAGGGGACTTGGGTCTGCGCCCATTGATCTGCTGTGTCACAGACAGTGTTCTTCCAGGAACGCATCCCGGGCAGCAGAAGCACACAGCCACGACAAAGGGGAAATTTACTCAGATGGGAAAGCATAAGGGCTACCCCAGAGGCGACACAAAGGCAGCAAACTGCCCTGTGGCTTAAGAAGAACCAGATCTGGGATGGAGCCTCAGGCTTTCGTGCTTTTCTCCTTAGCTGGAATAAGACAGGCACAACAGCTCTCCCAGGGGTAGGTGACAACTACTGTACCCTGAGGGCTGACACTTTTGAGTGACTTTCCTCCTTTCTAGCTGTTGAGCTTTGGGAAGCGGTGGTGGTGGGGAAGGGGCGGGGTGCAATTCTGATATTACGTGATAAGACCCCAAATATGCACTGCCTGTGGAGAGAGGGAGGGAGAAAGTGACAGGCACCTTTGCCTCCCACATCAAGCCATCCTGTCAATACAGCCCATGGGGATTTCAGTCTTGGAGTTCTGAAGAAGTACAAACCTGACCCACATTTGCCTATGACTTTAACAGTCCCTGTTGAGATTTGCCCTGCAGTGCGCAGTCCATCCCACTTCTTTAATTTCAAACCTGCCACAGACGTGTCACTAAACTCAAGCACCCAAAATTCTAGAACCTAAATTACACCCTTGAGAAAGTATTAAAATGACTTTAAAATCAGGAAATTCTGCAAATAAAAAATATTGTTTGTTTTCTGTGTCTGTTTCAGTTTTCTGGGTTACTTGTATGCTCTCAAGTCATGATATCAAATTTTTTTTTACAATGCTGAGGGCAAGAAATTTGCATTAAGAAACAAAACCATAACTGGTTCATCACTTCACTTCAAAAAAGAGGCCTCATCAAATATTGCAAGACTACAGACTCCTCCTTTCTCCATCTTTGTTGCTTTTCTTCTTTCAATAAAGCTGCTTTCACTTGCACTGTTTAGCATCATTATTTTCATACACCTTCCTCACTCTTTTACAAACTGTTGCTGTATTTTTCAAATACCCAGTGTATCTTTCAAACACAGATCTGGCTCAAACTTCAAAAACCATGTAACCCCAGACGTGTTTTCAACGTTTCAGTGTGATAAAGATATAGCCAGGACACATTCAGGACTTGGCCCCACATCCTACCTGAAACTCTAGTTCCTTTTTGTATACTCACTCATTGAAAAGTAAAGAAAGGGAAGAAGAGCTACCAACCAGCTGGCCTTAGGAGCTTTTGAGATGTGTTGTCCATGTGTACCTTCCACTGGGAGACTTTCTTGCTTTATGTGTAGACCTCATGGAGCAGCATACACTTCCCACAGAACCTCAATATTCAAAAGCAGAGGGGCAGAGGACAGAACATGCATATGGAAAATGCATTATGAAGAAATTTAATTCTTGTTAATATCTTTAACAATGCTGGGCTATGCACATTCTGCATGACATCCAGTAATATCTACTTCACCTGGAGGTCAGTCTGGAGCCTACCATTATACAAGATGACAATCTTCGGATGGAAATCACTGAGGTTTTTTGACCTTTTGGCTATAGGAAAGAGGAGTTGAAGAAACCTAGACTTCTGCACGTGAAAGAACAAAAAGTCTTCTCATATCTGGCATGTTCAGTGATGTCTCAACTCTCAAAGAGCAATTTCCCCCCCTATCATTACAGAAACAGACTGTCACATTTTAGCTCTAGAGGGTGTTTCAGGACGGCTAGAACTGAATCCAACACAGGGAAAAGGATCTCCTACAACCCCAGCCAAAACACTTCATTCACTTAGTCTTGCACTTCAGGGTCAGTGATGTGTGGTCCCATTTTCCTGGGAAATTGAGGGAAGGCTGCTGAATGGCACCCTGTCACAATAAAGGTAGGTGCTGCTGATGGTGGCAGTTTCCAGACAGGTGAAGGTATTAGTGGTTAGTGGTTGAAACCACAGCCATTAGCTGGTGAAGGAAGGAACAAGGAAGAAAAATTTCTGTTGCAGATACCACTAAGCTTTGTTTGGGTCTGAACAGAGCCATACGGTTGCAGGGCACATCAGACAAATAGATGGTGAACAGAGACTACCTGAAGACTCCCAGTACAGAGATTTCCAGTGTCAGCCATCCACAGGCCTTCTTCTCTGGTACTGGTGCCAAGTAAAGTTTCCTTATTGGAACCTTCATTTTAAAGAGCCTTTGGCCACTCGGGTCCTAAATTTGAGAAGTAAAGGATGATACTACAGAACTGCCCAGGAGATAAACCTGAATAGTAGCTTTGCCCTACTTACTGACCTGGGAAGTAATTAACCCATCAATATTGCCCTTCTTCAAGTTACAAAGCTCCCCAGAACAGCAGAGGCACATAGCATTCACACTGGTAGAGTTCAAAAGCTTTAACTCAGCCAATCTGGGGCAAAGCAACACTGCAGATCAGGGGGAGGCCTGGCTGAGGTGAGAGGAGAAACAAACCTTCAGTGGCTCAAAAAGGCATCTGATGCAGTCCTGGGAAGGCCCGGTTTCACTAATGAGACAGAGCCAACCCAGAAGAAGATGGGAACAATGGGAGATGGGGTAGAAGAGAAATAACTCTCTGAAGACTCCAAAAGGTGGCAGAAAAGAAAAACAGAAAAATAGGTTCCGATAACTGTAAATCAAAGGCAATCTGGATGAGACCGCAGCAGATCTGCCTCAAAAGGAGACGGTCAACAGGTAAGCAAGAAAAACACTTTGTCCTTTATGACTTTGGCACAGAGTATGAATAGAGGCAGGGCACAGACAGTGTGATATAGATGCTGCCAGGGTAAAAAGGTCTCTGAAATTAGTGCTTATGCGCGCAGTGCAATACACAGAGACCTCCTCTCAAAGGAGGATATTTTCCAGAACTACAAAATGTGCTTATCTCCAATATCTGAGTGTGCAAATCAGGACTGCCATGTGCAGTGTAAGTTTATATATACACATATAGGAACATGCTTGGAAAAGAGGCGAAGAAGTCTTTGCCATTCAGCCAAAAAGTCTGTGTCAAGGTAGCACTGATGCATTTGCACAGCACATAAGCTTTCATCTTGACTACAGAAATTCAAGCTAAAGGGCTCAGCACATGGCACCCATCTTCAGGAACTTCCTTCCCACCAAAGCAAAAATGGAGAACAATCTAATTTGTGAGATGGTGACTGGGACAGGGCAGGTTGTATTATTAAAGACATTCTTCTCATAACAAAAGCACTTCACAGACCCAAACTGTTAGGCAGTGTACTATGTATTAAAGATCTGTCTTTGTCCTAAGAACTTGCATTCCAAAGACAGACTAAAAGAAAGAAAATGTTTCGATGCACAATTTACAGGCAGGGGAGAGAATCAGAGACTTGAAGTTTTTTGCTCAGTTCACCTAGGGATGTTATAGAAGAGCTGGGAACTGGGCTTCGATCCTGATCCCAGCTTTAGATCATCCAGCCTCCTTAAGAAACAGAAAGTGGGAGAGCGGCTTAATCACAAGAGTTACTTTGTGTGCTTCCAAGAGCTATGGATGTACTTCATTTATTGGTAGGGACATAATACCACAGAAAAAACAATCTCTTTTTAACAAAAATCAACAAAAACAAACACTGTTCACATCTGTAAAATCTTTTTGATTTACTCCAAAACTTATACTATAAGCACATTTGAAAAGTTTTCAGGATTTTTCTTCCATCATGATGTATGTTTGCTTGGATTTTGTTTCATTTATTTTAAGAGAAAGATAATTTTCTCTCAGAAATGACAACTATGCAAGGACAACTCCGTTTCGTTTCAGCACAGCTAGGAAAAAAAATAATCAATTTTCTCAAGTTAAGATTTTACCACTTCCTTGGCGGGGGGGTGGGGGGGGTGGGGGGGCGGAAGTCCTAGAGGTAATCCCCACTCACTGGGAACATGAACCAGACAGTAGAAGGAAGTCCTGGACAGGACTTGAGTATCTGCAGGAGAAGGAAGGAAACAGGGAAAGGTTCCCTCTGCCAGGTCAGAAAGCATTAACTCCACACTGTGAGCACCGCAGCTAGGGTTTGGGGAGTCTGTGCTGCCATCTTCAGGGATGCTCTCATCTTTCTGTGACCCGAAATCGCAAATGAAGGAATACAAAAGGGGGAGAATTTCCACAAAAAGTAAGAAAGAGAAAAAGGAGATAGCAGCTCTGCTCTTTTCCCTCCAAGATGGCTGGTTGCCTTGTCTTGACTAGCTCATGGAGGATCATGGAAATTAAAACTGGGAAAGCCAAATAAATCCTGCCTAGTCCATATGCATCCTCAGGCTGCAGTAAAGCTAACTAATCATTGGTATTTAGTCCTGTCTGATTCCTCTCTCCTCTTCTAATCCAGAGCAGGATCGGGTGATTATTCACTGAGCCTCGATGGCAGATGCTCAGTAGATGCTAACTAACCATCTCCTTTACAAAGCAGTTTCAAAGAGACAGAGTGAGAGACCCTGACCCCTTCCCACAGGGCTGAATTAAAATGAAACAGTTAATCGTGTGCCCACAGGGTTCTCAAAGCCCTGTTTTGCAAGAACAAATCACAGGTATTCCAAAAACTCATGTATATGTTATTCTTCCTCAGACAAAACAGAGAGATTTGAGATGCTGTGGAGATACGTGCTACGTAATAACGAAGGTAAATTGAAGAGGACAAACCAGATTCTCCTTGTTTCTGACCTAGCGGACGTGTGCATATCTCGAACCATTCTGAAGTGCCTTTTGATGTGTGCAACTCTCCCTTTTTTTCACTACAACCCATTCCACGTTGCTGTGAATTCTTTGTCTCTTCTCTGAGTTCTTACCTTGTTACACACACCTTACATTTTTCAAATTGCTTTACGGGCTCCTGGCCACAGGGCCCTCATGGATCAAATATTGCACAACAAAATACAACCCATTAATACTGTGTTTTCAAGTTGAAAATCATGTCTGTTCCCCAGCTGCTATGCTGAGACAGGACTTTCTTTGCTGGTCATAACGCTGACTGAATGGGAACCGTATTCTTCAGATCTCTATTGCCCTCTGGCCTCACTATCCCCGCGCCCTCAGTGAACGTGACTGCTTCATCTTCTCAATTCATCTAAATGACAAAATAAGAAATAATGTTTTTATTCAAATTAAGCACCAACCGTTTGCTCCTACATAGGTCAGTATAATCGCTGAAGGTTACAGATACAAAACAGTACTACTGTGTTTTATTAATATTAACAACCCGTTTTTGTTTAAAGCTTTTGGCTTTGTATTTTATTTCACCTAGAATACAGTTATTACCTCACAAAATGGAAGAGTTCCTTTTTAATCCACTCAGGTTACTGTAAAAAATGTATTAAAAAATGATGATTTACGGTGAATAAGAAGTAACGTGCAGCATCTTTCAACCACAAGGACTTCAAACTGCTACTCAAAATCGTATGCACGTTAAGGGATCATTTCACTCATCCCACCTCTGAAGCCTAACGCAGCAGCTCTTCTGCAGCGTACAGCCAGAGTTCAAGAAGCAAAAAAAGAACTGTCTGTCCTATTCAGACTATAATGGAAAATAAGGAACAATGTAAACGTCTGAGCTGAACATTGGTATCCACCAAATAACCAATACTGCAGTGCCACGATGGGTGCCAGGGACACAGAGACAACCCTGGTGCCAGGTTGAGGTGCCAGCTCTTAGAGCAAAGAATTTTTCATCAGCAACACCAGCTCTTGCCCTGCCTTCCACATTTGCTTGCTTGCCTCCTGCTCAGCTTTGCTAACCTGTAAGAACAGTCAGGACCACAATTTAGCATAAGTGTGAATGAAAGAGGAAGGAGAAAGTAAATGGTTTGCTCCTAACTGTAGAGACTCTTACTAAAAAGAGTTGATTGAACAGAGTAGAAAGTTGTCGCTTTGCTGATGGATTATTTTAAAGCCATTCCACAAAATTTAATAGACAGTATCTTCTCACATTGTCCTGGGCCTTTCTGTGATCCATCACATACACTCAGCTTGGTGCATCTGTTTTGCCCGTCTTTCAAACACGCACCTGCCTTCCCCCATCCCATCCCTCACTTCAGTCAACCAACTGGCTGACATTGTCTCGCAGCCAGTGCCTGTGACACATCCCTCTGCAAGACCTACATCTACTGAAAACACTGGCAGAAAGCAACTCACTAATGATGGGTGAGATGTGCAATGAAGGACTCACGCTCTGTCTTTTCAAAATCTTTACAAAACATAAATGCACTCACAGTCTATAAAATTGGACAGATCGTTTTTCTTTTCCCCAGTGCTGGCCTGCTGCTGGTCTGGGGGAAAGAACAGATATAGCAAATCCTTTGTCTTCTCAGCTTTCTGATCGCTGCCTTGGTGCCTTCTCTGCTGATATCTTTGCTTTCCCTATTCACGCCACGCTTTCCAGGGCAGTACCGTGTATCACCACACCTCTAACAGCAGGTAGCACACCACAGCCTAGGTGTGGGCCCTAGGAAGAGGCATTCCCCGTATCGTCCTGGGGTGATCCTGCAAATCTGCTGCTCTGTGCCTCTGAACCTCTGTGACTGCTCCCGAAAGGAAATGCAGAGGTGCTGGGGAGATGTGTGTCACAACAGGTGTGTGGATGCTGCTGCAGGGGAGGGTGTGAAAGGCAAGCTCCAGAGGTAATAGCAGTGGCTACTGCAGGCCACCACGGAGGAGCATGAACAGAGCCAGCAGGAGACAGCTTATCCGTGCTGTGCTTTGGTCTGTGCAGTAATCTCAGCCTCTCACTTTCATGAGTGCTAAATTCACACAAAAATGTTTTTTTTAAAACCCACCACAGGCGATTAAGCTGTGATCTAGATTAATTAGCTGCCATATTTCATTTTTAAAATCAGAACTGGCCTGTGCTGACACTTGGGAAACTTATAATATTTTTACTCGTACCTAACTGCCTCTGATTTTTCACGCTGCCTAGAACTGAACGGCTGCTCCCAGCCTCACTTACCCATGCCAGGCAGCTGCCTGCACCCAGTGTTGGAAGCAATTCTGCTGCACCCCTGGGGACCGGTGGTGGGCTGAGGGTGGGGGACCAGGGATCTCCTAATGAAAGTGCTGACCCTGGTGTAACCCGTGTGCCCCAAGTAGCATTGCTTCAGTGTTGAAAACAAAAGATTGATGAATTGTATAATGTACTTTTACTGCTGCTAATTTTTCTGAGTGCTGCTGTTTGGTGTCTCCTGGAGGCTAACAGGCCCCTTTGGCCACAAAACAATATTTACTCCATCCTGGCAGCTGGGCTGCTGAAGACAAAAGATGTGTCCTTGCTCCCCAAGTGATAAGCAAACATCAGAATGCACATCAGGGAAAGGACATGTCTGACAGAGGTTCAGCATCACTGCATGTAAACATGGTTCACCTTCTACCTCCTATTCCTGTGAAGATCTTTCACTTTGCACCTTTAAATCCCTGCAGAAAGCAGGGGATAGGCAACAACCTTGTTTGAGCAACATTATGGACTGGCTTTTCCCAAACTAATTTCTGAGGTGCTATACTCTCCTGTCCAGCACTATGTTGCTCCCTGTCCATTAAAATTGTAGCTCCTCAGAGCAAATGCTGTTCAACCCACCTCCACAAAATACCTTTCAGTCTTGATGACACTTTAAATAAGTGTTGGCTCCATAACCCCAATCCCAAATCTGCATCTCCTGCTTGAATCAGGAATTCTCTCAGGGATTTAATATGTTCATTCAGCAAGTTCACACTCCTGTTAAGTTGTTTTATATACCACCTTTACAAGAGGGGTCCTAACAGCACCCTCCTCAGGCCAAGGAGATGCTCTGAGATCCCGTTCAGATCTCACCTTCAGATCTCTGCACCTTCTGCAACCAAGATGGAGCTTCACAGGAGATATCCTTGCTTGCTTTAGTACAGATGGACACACATAAGAGGTGTGTAAAGGGAACATGCACAAGGCACATATGTGAGGTAGCAAATCCATTTACACCAAGAAGTGGGAGATAGACACCATGTAATTCTCCATATGTTCATTGACATATAAAGTATTTATATGAAACATCAATGCAAAGTATTCCTCAAAAACAGGTAAAACAGAACCTTCCTTTCCTTCCCCATCTCTATGTACACTTGCTAGAGCAAGCACTGCACAAATGGAAAGAGCCATCAGAACAAGAACTGCAAAGCAATGCCATCAGCCGATGAACTTCTCAAGCACAAGAGGTGTTGCCATGTGCTGTTCTCTGTTCCCTTCCTCCCACTCAGCAGAAAGGACTTCAGATAAAAATAAAAGTTGGGAGAAAGTGAAACCATCTCCTGCACCACACTGCCAAGAGCCAACAAGGAGGCAACAGGTAAGCACCCTGTAATCCTGCAACACAGCACAAAGACTTGAAACCATATTAATAGCCAGCAGCAGCCAGTAGAACAGGCCAGAAAAATTTTTAAAATTGGTTGGTGGTCCCCAGTTCCCCCCTTTTCCAGCTCACTGACGGTGAGCTTTTTCTCCCGGGGATATTCTGTAATATTTCTATTACAATGAAAAAGGTCAGCTGAGTTTTTCCTTCTTCCACGCCAAGCCAGTGTTGCTCTAACTTGCCCCAACCGATGCACAGGACTCCACTCCCATCCCACCTCACAGCAATGCGTCATTCCTACCTTCTCCGCTCCCTTGGAGCAGAAGTGCAGCACAGGCCTCCTACCAGCTGCCAATGTGCATCTTCCTTCTCTAGTTGCAGGGATGCTAAACACACTGTAATAAATCTCCTCATCCCAAGGGAACAGTTCTCTTTCTTCAGGCCCCATGACATTACACACAGCGGCTCTTTCCAATGTCAAAAGCTCCATTTCAAAGCTCCTCTGCCCTCTGAAATATCCTGCTGCCCTATGTCTCATCACCTCTCCCCAGTGCAATTTGTTCCCAGCACCACCTGGCTTTCAGGTTCCCCACAACGGGTGCAGGAGGCAGGCTCTGCTTTCAGCCAGTGACAGGGGCCACAATAGGGCTGTCAGGTGGAAGGGACCTGTGTGTTTGCATGGGCAGGCTTTACATCTATGCCTCTTCCTCACCTCACAAGGACGTTGCTGACAACTTTCACCTTGTAGCAGAGAGACAAAACAAGACAGTCTGCAAATTTGAAGGAAAGCCCATTTCCAGTCCAGTGGCCATACAGTGCATACTGAATTTAAAAGCTGGGAGAGAAACAAAGCAGTAGTTTTGCAAAGTTTGACCCCAATTTTTAAGCAAATTCTCATTCGGTTTTAGCAACAGAAACCTGTGCACGTGCTAGCAAAATCTTTCTTCCTCCTCTGTGATCTCTCCTTCTCCTAAAGCTGTTGTATTCAAAATTCAACTTTCTGCAGGAAGAAACGGCTGTGTTTTTTCAGTGTATATTCAGTAAGTTAAATGAGAAATGTGGTGAGAAATAGATGTTTCCTACCATACTTCAGACAGAAACCTTAGTCATGCGGCAAGACACAGCCACAGTGACTGGACTGCTGTCCTCAGCTTTTCAACCACCATCACTCCGCCACAGTCTGATCTCAAGCTCCATGACACAGGTTCTACCCTTGCTTGTCTTTCCTCCAGCTCACCATCTCCAGTCAAACACAGCTCCAACAGTGTCCAGTGGAAGTATACTGTTTACAATCCAAAATGCTCAAGATCATTCTGAACCATCAACTCTCCTTTGGATCTCTTGTCTAGAGCAGTAGAGTATTGCTTGGCATTGCTTTTTGCATTTCCTTGCAGCACCGGAGTTCTCAGGATACTACAGAATCAGATTGTGCTAAACTTAGATTTCCTACCCACAGGGGAATACCAGGGAGGTTTTGCTTAAGGAACAATTTGGTACATTTGCCTTCCACTTTTTCTTGATTTCATCTATTGCTATAAAGATGCAATTGCTGCTCAGCTTGATGGCATTTTATAGATACCTTAAAAGCAGCTTGAAACCAGAGTCGGGTCTCTTCTTCCCAGCTATCTTGTTCTAGTCTTCTTTCTCCTTTGCACAGGCCTTGTTATTCCACATGTTTCATCCTCATAAATTTGACAGAGGACATTCTCATCTGGAGCTCTCTGGAATTCTCCACATGCTGGAATGCTTCTTTGGAGTCCTGCTTTACTCACCTCTGCTGTGTTTTTATTCCGATAATATTCTTTGCAACTTCAGTGAGTTCACACTTCACCTCCTCTCACACCTCATTTGGCATTTCGTCCTCTGTGCATTTTAGCAATGCATCAAACTGCTCCCCAATTACCACTATGTAGCCTTCTCCAACATACTCCAAATTATTCCCAAAGGGATGAAAGAATCATTTCATGCATTAGAAGCACGAAACCTGAACTCTGAAAGAAGCAGCCGGTGATCTGAGGCACTAACAGCACCTGGCAGAGTTTTACAGAAGGAAAATAACTAGTTTCTGCCCTTCCCATACAAAGCTTTAGTGCTTCCCCCCCACCCTCCCGCTTCAATATGATTTCTTATATTAGTTCCAGGTATATCTTCCTCTACTGTGATGTTGAGCTGAATGGCCTAATGTTAATCTTGTGCCAGTTTTACATTGGCGTATCCCATCTGATTTTCACAGTTACTTGTCATTTACACAAGTAAAAATGACAGCAGATTCAGATCCAAAGTACCTTAGAAGATAGTTTTAAAAAGCAAGTTCCCAAACACGCTCAAAGTTTGTAGATGGCTTCTTCATCTTGTGGCTTCTGCTTGTCTAGTTTCCCATATAAATTCTTAACACCAGCCTCTTCCTTCAACAACAGTGACAGCATTTCATGGTTGTTAGTTGCTCTCAGAAGATGAAGTAACCCGATATAAATTACCTATGGCTGCGAGTGAAATAGAACCTGTTAGCACAGTAGTCGCTCCTAGAAGGCAGCAAGTATTGACTACATTATTACAGGCAGAAGGTTTTCTATCACAGTAGAAGTCATTTTAATATGGCATCCTCCTCGAAGATTTTTCTCTACGGCTATTAAAGGTTTTTTCCCTGGTTCCGTAGTCCACATCATGAACAGTGTCAAATCTTTATCCTAATTCTCATATTGGTGATGTACCAAAGATACAGTGAGACCACACAGATGTCATTCTCCCAGAAGAAACCAGAGACAATGAGGATTGAGGACAGGGGTCAAAATAATGGCAACCCTCAAATGAATGGATTGTTCCCTGTTAAATCTGCATTTAATTGTTGCTCCCTGCTATTCACTTAACCTGTTAAGAAAAGAACCCTGATAAACCAGCTACTGACTAAGAAAAAGATAAAGAGGATATTTAAAACAAATACCTCTACATATTCATCATATTGTGATGTGGACAAGCTATACTCTAGACTAGATGAGAAATTCCTGTATCTCCTGATGAGACACAATAGATGATCTTGATGAACAAATTGTGCATTTAAGACAACATACCTGTCATTCTTAACTCAGGCTGCAAGAGCCCAGCGATTCAGATCCCAATGACACAGTTATACTCCCAGCCGTCAGTCACCTACACAAGTGACATCAAGAACACTGCCAGGGAACCAGGTAGGGGATACTTCTCTACCACATAGGTTTAACTTAAATGTACCTAAAATTTCTATGTGTTACTTTATTAGGAAGAGACTGACAAACTAGATAGAGTTTTAAGACACCATAAAATGACTGGGTAAACTCAAGTATGAGGAAAAAAACTCAAGGGGCACAACACGAGGACATGAACTGAAACATAGCAGGGTCTGTCTGAACATTAGGAAACACTTTTTCACTGTGAGGGTGACTGAACACTTGCACAGGTTGCCCAGGGAAGTTGTGGAGTCTCCCATCTTGGAGATACTCAAAAGCCATCTGGACATGGTGCTGGGCAACCGGCTCCAGGTGGTCCTGCTTGAGCAGTGGGGTTGGACCAGATGACCTCCAGAGGTCCCTTCCAACCTCAGCCACTCTGTGATTCTATGAGAAAGCAAGAGATTGCTTCATTTAGGAAACAGTGTGCAAATGCACAAAAGATGCACTCATAAGGGCAGTTATGTATTTCTCAAAGACTGCATGAAACTCATATGGGAAACACTAAGGTTCCTCCTTCCTCATCAAGCTTCTTTACCATGAGATCTCCACAGACAGTGGAATTGCTCTTCAGGGAATGTGGTGACAGAGTCCAAACATATACTAGTAAGATGCAGAAGGGAGTGTGCAGGGTAGGACCCGTCAGGGATGACAGAGAGCCTCCCTGGAGGCTCCATGAGGTCCATAAACATGGAAACTCTCTCTTAATGCAGTAATGAGAGCACTGCCAAGATGCCCAGGAGAAACCTGCATGTACTTTTTAGAGGACAAAGTAATCTGAACGTTTCCAAAGAGCTGGCCTGTGAAAAGAAAGGTGCGATGGCTGCCCTCCAAGTAGGGCCTGTAGCCCCTTTCACAGCAGCGAGGTGCCCGGTGAACTGTCAGTGAAGCCCGGTCCCCCACTGAAGGAAGCAAAACTATCCTCCTTTCAAAACAAGGACACTTCTCTCTATGCTGTCTTTATTTCTACCCAAATCTAACAGCCAGTCGCCTGCAGGCTGAATATCACTGTCTGTAACCTCCCAAAGATCCTGTGTTTGCAAGTTTTCCTACAACAACAGCTGAAAGTCAGAGATGCTGCGGCTCTTAAACATGACAGTGAACTCCTTTTACAGGAAGAGAATTTGTCATTCAAGATGCTTTTCTCACCAAGCTCTGTAGTCCTAAGACGCTCTTACGGAGCAGATATTTGAAAAGATTTATCTATTCCTCCTCTTGCCCATGGCAGCCATACCCTCTTCCTTCCTTCCCCAGACCTCCACCTAACTGTGCTGAATGGCTGGCTGGTGCAGAAGAGAGCAGCCTTCTTCCTATACCCCAGGTCAGGCTCAAGCACTGTCCCTGAAACAAGCCACCTTTGTCCACCRGCTTCCCTTAAACTCTAGCTTTAGCTCTGAACCCTTTTTAAAAAAATTGAGGTCTCCATCACTCTGGAGGCCCTCATTGCCCCAAAGCCATGTCTCCTACTTCCTTCTCCCCCTCTCCAGTGTTACACAGCAGATCTATGTAGGCACAGGGTCAGGTTTTGCATCACAAAATTTTGGGTGCAAATCCTTCCTCTATCTCAAGGGCATCATGAGTTTTTCTGTGCCTACCTTCTATCAGTTACATGCTCTGAGCGCAGGATAGCCTTATGTCTGTACAGGCCTCTCCCCGCCACAGGCATGCTGACACTTGGTGGAATTCGGTGCCCAAGTCACATCGCCTTCCTTGAAAATCCCAGCTGCAGTAAGGTAGCATGAACTGTTTCTTTATGGTATGTATTTACCTGGTCCCTTTTCAATCTACACATCTGAATCAAATAAATTATCTCCTAAGAGGGAGTTGAGAATTTATAATAAACACCAGCCGCCCAACCTCTTTTAATCCATCCAATATTAGACTCGTTAGTCATCAGGATAACAATTCTATTTGCAAATCAGCTACCTTTATCAGATAACCAACGGGACCTAGTACAATATCTATTAGTCCAACAACATCACCACCAAGATATATAACTGCTTCTGTACAAAAACCTTTCTTCTAATCCTTCTTAAACTCAACAAGACTGATTGGTTTTTATTATTCATGAATTAATTTTTAACTCTTGGTCCAACAGGGGAATTGAATCTATAACATTTTTCAGAGACTCAAGTGAAGTAACAGTATGTTGAAAAAGCAGACCAGCCAAAAGCAGGTATTTTTTCTTCTTCCAACCAACAATTAAAGGGGCGGGGCGGGGGGGCTGCATCTGTTTTTCCCTAAACACCCGAGGGGAAAATTCTAAGGAAAATTAGTGTATTAAAACATGTATAAATACCACATCCCTGTACTGTGAGAGCTTTTGCTTTTTGTTTCATAATTATGTTATTTTAAAAAGGCTGTGGAATTAAATTTGTTTGTATTTTTAAAAATAAGTCTATGTTAGAATAGGAACTCAAGAGCGGAAATTTTGACAGAGACGGTCCGTATTATTAGAGAAGTAATGATCATGGGCAGTGATTAGGGCTTATAGAATCCTCTGCAATGACAGTCCTCTAGCTGTAATTGCTAGAAGAAAAGGAACTGCCCTGTTAAAAAAAAAAAAAAAAAAACACCAAACAAAACACTTCTAAAAGAATAAAAAGAGAATGGTCAGAAACACTGTATGTGTTGAAATAAAAAAACGAAGTATCTCATCATCAAATAACTTTCTAAGCAAGGGGTTTCATAAGGGGAAGCACACTGTATTTTGTGCCTTCCAAAACCAAAATCACATTAAAAAGAAAAAAAGAAGAAATGAAAGTTTCCAAAATAACCAAAAATTAAACAAAAAGAAAAAAGCAATTCCAAACCACTGACTTTTCTGGCTATGGCACATGAGCCCAGCTTTATCTAGACAATGCTATAGCTGGATCTGTGTTCTGCACACCATTTTTCAAATTCCTCTCTGATACTTTATTTAAAGAAAATCTCTGTTCCTCTTTAAAAATCCCAAATTCCGATATGCATTGATTTATAAACAGAAGATCTAACTGTAGTTGTTTAGTAGCACCTAACCCTATATAACCCATAATTATATATGTTGCAAGAGAAACACCGATTTTTTTCTTAAGCACAAATGTTACATATGGTATATTCGTACAGCATTCTACATTTACAGAACACCTTCTATGCAAGGCTATTAACAGATTTACAAACTTTAACTAACAAAGACTCGGAACAACCTTGTGATGAAGACAGACACACCTATCCATATTTTTGTTATACATTTATACACGCATACACACACAGAAATATGCAACCATATGCAGAAAGGTTTGCATATGCGGACAAAGAGATATTGTATGGATAACTGTTTAAGTGAAACAGTACACCATGCAATATCGAATATATTCGGTTATATATAAAATTATATCTTTCATATAGATGTGCATTCTGTTAATTTATAGCATGTGCACATGTATTTAAAAGTAAGTCTGTACACACATACCTTGATATACATCCATCCATGCACTTACAGATCTCTGTATGCAAGAAAACTGTTTCTCTTGTACTTTGACTCATTCTAGTCCTCTGCTGCGTGCTTGGTGCCGCTACACAACTTGTATCAATTATTCTGAAGGAGACGCGTCTGGCATCATCTATGTCAAGTAATACATACGGGCACATCGATACGCTTAACCATCATTTTCAAAAGGTCATATTTGCTACAATCTATTAAGGCAAAAAGAACCCACAATAAGTAAAGTCAACATCCTTCACGAAGCCCAAGCACTGAAATGCAAGTTCCCATGTCGGGAGTTCCTTGGCTTTAAAAGTGAGTCTCGATTGTATCAGACAGCTGTGGCCCCCTCCTGCCCCAGTCCCTGGTTAGGCTGCATTGCAGGCTGCACATCATCGCTTGGAAGTTGCTGCTTAATACAGTTAGGTGTACGGAGGGCCTTGATCCAGCCAGATATCTTTGCACTACCGATGAATCTGATAACAAAAATTGCCTACTAAAAAGTGCCAGGCAATAGGCACCAACGTTTCTAGTTTCATAGGAGAATGTTTTCAGTAACTCCCTGTACCATTACCCCCTTAGACTACAAAAATGACCAAAAAAACCTCAACAACAGCAATACAAAAACTACAAAGAAACTGAATTAAACTCTTAGAGATAAAAGTAGAAGCAACATCATGTATGTCTGAAAAGGAGCTGAAGAGCGACTGAATTTGTGTGTTCTAAAGAATTAAATCGCTCTTCTTCCTCTACAGCACTTTCTGAACTGTTAAAACTAGATAGCAATCACATGCTATACATGGTCCAGAAACAAAGAAAAATAAAATGACAGCAACTCCTCAAAATTGCTGTATAAATCAAAGATTGTTTTAAAAAATAAAAAGCTAAGTATGAAGAAAATGTACACACTGAAAATGCATATCGGCTAATTCTGGTTATGTGCACCAAAAAAAAAATTCTACAGCAAGTCCCTGAAATCAGTAACAACCTATGTTCTCCACTGCTATGTTGCCACATCTGTGAAAAACTCATCTAGATAAGTATAATTTCTTAAATCAGGAAACAAATAATATGTTTGAGAATGAGAAACTTGTCAGACTGACTGAATAATAACAAAAACAACACAAAAGACTTTAGAAAAATAAAATCTGTTGAATAATAATTCTTTAGTGTCCTTATTTTCAGCTGTTTAATTTTTTAATACATAAAATGGTGTAAATCTCAGTGAGAAATTTGGTTTGTAATCGTTCATGTCAGCACATTTAAAAAAAAACGTACTTGCGGCAACTGATGGAAAATCGTATTTCTGTCTTATTTTCACCCAAGTGCTTACACATTCTTAAAATGATCATCTCCATATGCAAAATCGTAACAGGAGAATTGAACATTTTTTTAAAGCTGTTCTTTTGACCTTTCTCTTGAGTAAAAGGACAGTGAGACAATACACTCACCAGCATTGTTCACAGTGACGGCTCCATCGCCAGAGATTGAGGGCCATTATTACTAAAGGGAACTTTAAAGTGCCAGGAGAAAAAGGGGGAAAAACTAGAAAATAACACTTCTAAATATGCCGTATGTACAAAAAGCCTCTCAGAACAGTAGACACAGAGCAACAAGAAATCTTCATCTAAAAACAGCTGCAGTAAAACACAGACAATCAATTCAAAACAAAAGGTGCTATGAGAAATTGTCTCCTGTTACGCAGGATACTCTAAGCTGGAGGTCCCACTTCCATCACCCACATTATAGGCTATTCTAATTTAAGAAAAATATATGACCCTTAAAATACATGGTAAATCCAACATAATTTCTGGGAATGGAAAAGGAAAACCTGGACTGAAGGAAGGGGTTCTCATCAAAGGCTCTTACCCTACCAAGAAGAAACTAGAATAGGCTTCCTTTTCCTTCCAAGCCTTCAACAGGATGCAATATTTGTGAGATGCCCTTACAGTCATGACAAAAATTGTATGAAAACGGCCACTTCTCCCTACTTCTAAGCTATTTCCTTTCACATACACAAAAATGCAAGAATAAATAAAACTCTGTCCAAAACAAGAACAGTCCTATCATGAATTTTATTGCAATTTAAGTCCTATCTTGAAAACAAAAAAGAAAACAAATAAGAGACAATATTCACATGAAAAAGCAAAGTAGCCCTCTTTGCTTCCTATGCAGCCGTAAGTTTGTGACTTTATGAACAGATTCTGTGTTGTTTGCTAAATCATTATGGATCAGGAATATTCTTTGTAGGATGACAAAGTCATCCTAAGGGTGACTAGACTGAGATTTGCCAGGATCCCACAAAATGAACAGGATTTCTTACATATTTATTCCTCCCCCATTCAGAAAGGGAGTGCAAGAAAATTCCAGCTCAGCAGGGACACAGAGCCATCGCAGGTTGTGTGATAACAGCTTGCCACCTGCTTTTCGCAAGTTGTCTTTGCGAAGTGCAAGGGGCACTGAATAGTAACGTTGCCTGTGGTGATAGGAATGCACTGAACAGCTCAGTATGCAAAAGCACTTACTGGTACACAGTGCTCTTCACAAAGGGCATTGCAGAATGCTTTCCAGACTGTGTCAGAAGTGCTAGGAGAGGAAATATTAGTGCGTGTGTCGCAGGAGGAACATAAGCACTTGCCATCACAATAAAAGAAGGTATAAGCAAATACAGATACAACGCTGCTCATAGCAAAAAAAAGGGCGGGGGGGGGGGGCGGAAAGGAAAAAAAAAAGACAGGAAACTTAGCAGCAGTCAGACTAGAAGGAGCATTTCTTTGCAAGAACAGCAAGGGTTAACAGTGGCATATAAGCTCAGGTCCAGTCAAGATAGGGTCAAATGATGTGCAGTGAAAGTTTCAAGTCCTCAATCCCCCAGAGCTTGTTTACTAATTACATTTGCAATTACAAACATGACAAATATATTATTATACAGTGCATTCCACCTTGAGCAGGCATGTTTCTCCTCACGGACAGTCACTGCCAGCAGCCAGGCTCTCAAGCACTAGAAGAATCAAAGTGCACAGTGCTCCAGCTGCAAGGATCATTTTGTGGGCATCTCTTGCTCTGAAGAGACAGGGCAAAGCTTTAGAGAGAGGCAGCATAGCAAGGATGGAAACAAACACAGAGAATAAGTTACTACAATTTAATTCCTAAGAAGTAAAACTCACCAGGTCAATAGCTATTACTAATAAATAATACTAAATTATGTTCTGTTCCCGGTGACAGACGCAAGGCACTTTACACATGCAAGCTACATAGAGATATCCACACAACTCAAATGCAGCTGATACCAGGAAAACAGAAAGAAATCAAGATTTTCCTATTTTCGGCAAGGTCACCATAGCCAAGTACTGCTAATATCTTCTTTGTTAAGTCCCTTTGCTAAACAACCAACCACCTGATTCATAGTTTGCCGCGGAAGCTCTGATCTTTCCCTTTTTTTCCCCCAGTGTCTATAGCAGCATTACCTAGGAACCTCACTGCTGGGTACTGGACAGATGTTAAATTTACTTGCTCACACTGCACAAACTAAAAATTCTGTTGTGCTCCCTGGCTGTAAAGTTACTGTCAGTAGCTCCATGGAATAAAGAACAGGTCTTACTGGGAAGAATTTCCCAGTCTCTGCAATCTACAGTGGAATTGTTGACGTGCAACACTAGCTGCCGCTATGACCCCCAACTCCTAAACCAGGGAGCGCAAGTTAGAAGAGAAGTTGGGGAAAGGATTTTGGCTTTTATATCCAAGCTTTGTCACCATCTTTTTCTACTTTTACTATTTCTTTCCTTAATTAAATCTCTTTTAGACATTTTACACTCTTTGGAGAAATTCTACCATGCTCCCAACAGAACCTGTAAAGTTCATCTAGTCTCAGATTTAAACCTTTTACCTTCTCCCTTCTTCCATTCCCTAAGAGAGTTTGTATCCTTTGAGCCCTGGAAAATTTGGTAAAGAGACCCACTGACACAATGCACAAAACTTCTTATTGAACTAAAATTACTTGAAGAATACAGGTGTTTTCAAATGACATGAAATTCTGAGCAGTAGTAACAGCGCAGAAACGGGGCTGAGGAATAACAGCGGAAAGGGCACAGAGAGTAGAGCAACATTCTCTTGGAGAGGAAGAAAACGGGATGTGAAATCTCTGTCACAGCAACTTTCTCTGATGCAATCTCTCCAAAGTCTTTCCCCTCTCAGGCTAAATGCAATATTTATTGATTACTTCAAATCAATACAATGAAAAAAATCCTATTTTTTAAATATATTGATCTTTCCATATTTCTCAATAATTGATAACGATTAGATCATCTTTACTTTTACAAGTGGAATTGGAAGAGGAGGGAAAAGTTAATATAAATACTTTAAAGGTACCAGTTTCCTCATCAGCCTTGTGCTCAATAAGCTTAGTGTACCAACACCCCATTCTATGACGGGAACCTCGTCAGGAGCCCAGTAACTAGGCCATTTCCCTTACAGAGGTTTTTCAATTTATTCTGTCAATAAAACAAACAACTCCCTCCCCATTCTCCCCAATTAATAACTCCTCCCTATCCCAGACTTTCAGAGATACTCAGAGCAGACAGTTGCATTCAGCTTCTCTGACTCAGATTTCCTCCCATTCACGGAATATGGAGAGTTCCAGTAACCTCTGAAATCAAGTCACATTTCCTCAGTCTGTGCATTAGAGTCAGTGACAACAACTTTGTTAATTCTCTGTCACAGGGTCCGGAATTCGCTCCTTCATTGACTTAAAATTCCAATGTTATACCTTTCCGTCTCTCTACCAAATATATCAGTTATTCCTTTCAACTTCTTCCTTCTGTTCATAAAATAATTTTCATTTTTATCAGATCAATGACTCATGTGTCTTTCTCATACATCAGAGGAAACAGTGTAAGAGACATAGCATCTGGCAGGATGCCCTCATTTGCCAATGATTTTTATTTTCCCTTCATGAAGGTTCCTTGGTCAGTTTCTGTCTGTTATGTAGAATATTAATTAGAAACAGAGATGGCAATTTTGTAGTCCTATCAACATTTCTAGTGGCAACTATAACTAGGCAGAATTCTCCGGGATGTGGAAGTTAATACGGAAAAGTAAAAATGCCGTATTTCACTCTCCTTTGAAACAGCCTTAGGTTTGCATATGAGAGAGATGCAACACCAATATTCAGTATGACCGTACATATGTATGTTCATATTCCTACACATAAATATTTATAGATGCACACATGTGTTTTTGTGTGAATATAATCACATCTTTTGTATGTCAGAGTGTACATTTGTGGTGTCTGCACATGCATTCCCTTCCCGCTGTACCGCACACAGACGTTGTCAGTACAGTTTAAGTAATGTATTCTCACCATATGCCCTCACCTGAGTGACAAACTGCAGGTACAAATCATTGTCTTTGTTAGTTTCCCAATTCGAACTCATACAAAAGCTTCTTCCTTGGAGCTGCATCACCTACCCCAGGAATAATTCTCCCAAAGGTCAGTACCAAAAGGTAGTAAGCAGTTGCTAAAGACTGCATTCCTACGCAAGAAATGAAATACATACGCTGCCTTAGGACACATACACAGAAGGTCAAAATTAGGAAGAAGCATTTTCTTACTCTCCCTGAAAGATCCTGCACTGAGGGAAACACACAACCCGCTGATCAGAACTTCCGCAGGTTCCTGGTGTAATCACTCAGATCAACACATGCAGGCAAAGGAAAGGGAATTTTCACTGCTTGAGGAAGACAAATCCAAAACCTGAAGAGTGGGATTAGGGACAATGAATTCTTTTGCTTAGTTTTTGTTCAGACTCTTCTTGGGTCTGACAAAAATTAAGTTCTCCTTAAACTCCAAGGTGAAGGGAGTCACCTCTTCTCTCCTTTGCCTTGTTCATTCTCTCTCTCTCCCTTAATAATCGCGAGGTGAAATACAGTTTCCAGGTAACTGTATGGATCATGTATTGAGTGACCACATCCACTTCTCTTCCTACATTCTACTTTTCCTCCTATTTTTTCCTATAGCTTAACAGGCAACTAAACAAGAGGCAGTTTGCAATATTTTTAAATTCACTCCTAATTTAAGCTTTAATTTGACAAACATTGCTGTCCACATAATTAAAAGCAGTTATTATTTTTTTAAAAAAGGAAAATAACTATTAAAATCTTTTCAGTGGCTAGCAGTCAGAAGAGTAAATCAGTACACTAAGGAAAATATGCTCACACAGCTAGGTAGCAATACAGGCACAAATGCAATACCTGTATTTACATTATATGTTCACAATATAATTGTGTTACAGTGGGAGAAAAAAATGGCTAAAGGGATATATATTGGGCCAACTTTTATCCTCAGCTACAGGAATGCAATCTGAAATCTAACCTTAACAAAATCACAATGTAAATCAAAGCAGTACCTGACACACTGCACATATACCTTTAAATATAGTGTATTTTTAAGGCTTCTCACATCTTTTCCTTCTCTCAATAACTTTTTCCAGACTTAGCCATACTTCCCTGCATGGTTATACTCCTTTAATTAAAAAAAAAAAAAAATTTAAAAAGAGATTGAAAAATAGAGGTTGAGATATTTTAAATTATATTCCTCTGTCTCTCTCCCCCAACCTCAACAATGTTAAAGAGGTTAGCTGGCACACAGAACCAAGCCAAGCACTTCTCTAAACAGAGAGCTCTCCCAACAGTTTCTCATCTCAAAAAGCAGCACTCTGTCTACTGTAAAGCCTTAGGGGCTCAGTGGCACTTCCCCCAGGGCCACCTTCATCTGTCTACTCAGCGGCCAAAGAGTTGTGAATATGGGTAAGGTGCACTTGACATTATTGAGAGCTGACTGACAGCCCATGGAAAAGTAAAACTGGTAAACAGTAATACAACATGCAGATTATTTCTTACTATTTTCATGTTGTTTGAGTTTCTTTTCTCAATTCCAAAAGTAGAAAAAATAAAAGGAAAACGTTAAGAGACAATACAGTAAGTGATGAAGATCTAGCTTTTGATTGTGGCATTTTGTTCTTTTTTGTTTTTTTTTTAATTAAGGTAAATGCACTTTCTATTTTTGCCTTAATATTAAAAGACTCCCAGCGGCGTATGGAATACATTTCCCTTAAGAAACTGTTTGTTTATTTTTAATTCAAAATGGAGCAGCCACAAGTGAAGCACCAGTGGGGAAAAGAAAATCACATGGGTTAGATTATTAATTTCTATTAACAATACTAAGTCTCATTTTAATGAAACTGCTGGAAGCAGGGGATTAAAGGAAGAAGAAATGAGTGTAAGGACAGATGGAATATCAGGAAACAAGAGACAGAAAGACAGATAAAAGACAGCTGTAATGAGGAAAGAGGGGTAAGTATCATTTTGGGTTTTTTGTTTGGTTTTAATTGTTTTAATTTTACTAAGTACAATGTGTTCTTAAAACAAAAGCAATGAAATAGGCAAAATTACTTCACTCCCACCTCTGATGACACCACAGAACCTGCGTAGGTGACACACAGATTAACATGCAAACACACAAAAGGGACTCCGCTCAGGGTGAGATTTATCGGAGAGAAGAAATGCATTTAAAAAGAATTGCTCCAGTCAGCTGGATGCAAACGCTGAGAAGATTTTGCCTTGTTTCCTAACTTCCCCAAAAGGATCAAACCAAACTTATCATGCTAAAGTGATTTTAAACACAGCATTACCAGGCACAGCCCACTTCGGAATACAAAGAGCAGTAGCAGGTGCTAAGGTATCAGCCACCAGTCCCAGTTCGGGATGTCTGCTTGCCAGCCCTCCGACTCACTCCACTCTTTCCCCAGGCAGGCTATCCAAACAGTAAGCTGTGGAAAACTAAATTTCCATAGGGCATTTCAGGTGAAAACCGGACTTTTTTCATAAAAGACAGTGCTTTAATGGATCTACTTTGTGTAATTTTATATGCACATCTCTTTACAGACACCTAATAATTCATCTAATAAAAATCCTAGCACAGACGGAAAGTAAAACTGCGCAGAAAGGACTGCCAGTGCTCACTGTTAGCTGCCTGTTCCTAGGAGATGAAGCATTAGAGGGAGAAGTTACAAGGCAAGAAAGAAACAGACCAACACGCCGACCCCCCAGAGCGCTCCTCCGCGGACTCCGCCGCACCTGCCGGCGCGGAGGTGCGCACCGCCCTGCCCGCAGCCGCTCAGATACACGCGGCACACGCGGTCCCCCGCGGGGGCGGGAGGCAGGCGGCTCTGCGGCAGGGAGGCAGCGGGACTGCGGGGTCGCTGCCCCGTCCCACCCGCAGCGGGACGCAGCGCCGGTCCCAGTCCGCCCCCGGCCCGCCCGCTCCCGGCGGGGCGCGGCACGGCACGGCACACTCACTGGTTGTGGTAGCCGAGCGGGTCGGAGATGCACAGCTCGGAAATGTCCATCAGTCCAGTTTGAGCATTCCCGGTTGGAGGAGAAAAAAAAAAGAAAAAGAAAGAAAGAAAAAAAGGGAAGAAAGAAAAAACACGAGAACAACTAAACTGCAGCGGGCACGGAGACCCGGGAAGGGGAGCCGGCCCGAGCCCGCCGGCGGGGCAGAGGCGGCGGGGAGGCAGCGCCGCGCCGCTCCGCTCCCGCACCCGCGTGCGGACACACTGGCGGCGGCAGGAGGCGGGCGGCGGGCGGCGCGCAGGACACGGCCACGGGGGATTTCGCCGCCCCGAGCCCGGCTGTAGCTTTAACGCCGGGAGACGGATGGAGACGGCAGGGCAGCTATTGGCTCCCGCGCAGGGGCTGGGCTTGGAGCGCGGCTGGGGGAGGCACGGCCGGGGGGGCCCCCGGCACCGGCACCGGAGCGCGCCCGGCGGCACCCCGCAGCCCCGGCCCCGGCCCCGGCCTGCGCCGCGCTCCCCCGGGGCAGGCGGCGGGGCGTCCCGGGCCGGGGCGGGAGGAGTTGGGGCCGCGTGGCCCCGGCCCGGCGGGGTGCAGTGCGGGCCGCTGGCACTGCTGGCCCTGGCACTGCAGCTGGGGCGACGGGGCCGCCGGCATCGCGGGTGACACGAAATCGCAGCTCCAGCCCGGCCCCACCACGGGAATGATCGCAGAGGCAGCACACGCTCCCCTTGCTTCTCGCCCACTAATCTGTCTCTCGTGGGCACCGGTTGTAGAGTTTAGGGTCAAGCAAAACCTTGAGGTGAAGGGTGCCCCATGGACTATTTACAGCTGTTCGCACCCCGCATGGGCATGCCGGCGGGCCTCTGTCCACCCAGACAGCAGTCCACATGCACAGCACAATGCAGCAGTGTGCCACTTTGTACATGCATGTCACAGGCACTGTTACATGCAAACACATGACCCCACACACACGCTTTGTGCACATGCACAGACCCGCGTCTCACACTGACACAGCCTAATCACTACTCGGACACCTGCTTTCCCATACATGCACAAACTCTTTAATACACACATGCAGGAGAGTGCCCGAGTCCCATTTCAAAGCAGTGTAATTCAGATGTCACTTCAGTGCAGCTTATGAAACCACACTGGAATAAGTCCTGGCACATGAGATCAGAATCAGACATTCAGGATAACAGCGCATATTCCCAGGCACACAAACCATAGATGTAGACCTTCAGAAATCTTCACAAACATCAAAACTGGCACACACAACTAGCCTCATGAAAGACACATTTTCAAAGCTCTGCATATGTACTGGCTGCCGTTAGAGTCAGCGTGCTTTCACAATTCCCGCACACGTTTTCACACTCATACAATTCCACTGCATATTTACAGCAACGTACCACTACCTATCTGAAGATCCCTCTCCATATAAGCACGCGAGCCTCTCAGGCACATGCCTAGCACACGCAGTCTTGCACTGAAAGCCTCACTCACATAGAGGTGGCCTACAGGGTCTATTTGTCCCTTGCTACCTACTCTCCACCTTCCAAACCGCACTCATGCAAACCTCACTCGGCTCTCTCCTATGCTTCTACTTCATGTGTAGATGTCCAGTGCTCAAATATATAAAAATATCCTTAACAGATAAACAAGAACCAGAGGCCTTTTTAAAAGGAAAATACACACAAACACACCTGGATAAAAGCTTCATTCTCTTATGCCAGGCAAACAAAAAGAAAAAAATAGGAACTGAGAGGATACTTCTTAATATAAACCCCAGAATCTAATTTGAGGCAAGAGTGTAAAACACCAGGAGAAGCAAAGGGCATACTAGAGCTTTTCAGATGAGGGGGTCGATACGGCATAGAAGAAAATGCTGTGTGGTTCAGCTATAAGCATGGCAATAAGCACTGACTTATTAGGCTAAAACGTTTCATACAATCAGTATTTGTAGAAACTTGAGAATATTCAAAAAAGAGGAATGGCCAAATTCACAGCCATTGTAAACCATCCTTACTTTATTGAAGTCTATCAGTGCAACTTCTTTACTACCTCCTCTACTAGAGATCTTAACAAATGCCATACAAACGAATGGTATGCCCTAGCATGTCCCCAGGCCACGTGGGGACAAGCTGTGTGATTCGGATCAACTATCCTTAACACAGGACAGCCTAAGGATGTCAAAACAGAGGTCTTTTATGGTGAAAGGTACATATGAAGATGGCACAGAAAACAGGTTAGTTTAGAAAATGGGAGTCGGAGAGAAGACTCATCCACAGTTTTAAGACTACAGCAGAATCTGATTACCTGAATGTTGCAGGTGACACAATTCAGATTATATATCTTTCCAGGAAGCAGAATTAATACAAATGGAATATATACACATATACCACTGTACACCTAAGTGATATATCAGCCCAGCAGAAACTCTAAGATGCTTTAAATGTTGAAGGGACAGAAGACAAGAGCTTTAGTAGGGCATTAGCATTAATACGGCCTGAGATTGCAAGCAAGGAATCTCACCAACTACATCGGAGAACACCTGACCCAAGCTGAGGCAAGAAGGATGAAACCAGCACCAGTGTGTTTCCAACAGAAGAGAGGGACTCAGTGATGACCTAGTTGCCCCTTGAAGAAGATTCCTGATGCACAGTAGCAAGAGAGGCTGGAGGAGGCACACAGGATCAGGGCCTGGGCAGGCTATGGTTCAAGAGCAGTCGGTGTTTGCAGTGAGCTGATTTTGACAGAAAGCAATTTTCTCCAGACAGATGCTCCCTGGCTGGATCCTGACTGTGCAGAGATTAGCTCTGGAGTGGGCTCTCAGTGAATGGGAAACCATGGTGCGAATGGCCTGGCAGGCAGGTCCTGCTCTCCCAATAGCTGATGTTTTAATTTTGCACTTTAACTTTTATCCAGGCCGAGGTAAGGCAAGCAGGGAGCCATGTGATCGCCTGGCACAAGGTCCACAGGGCCAAATTAACTGATATAAACAGTACAATGGTGGGTTTGTACTCTGGAAATGGGCTGCTGCTGACAGAGGACTGCCTGGGTAAGGTGCAGAAATGTAACATTAATCTCTTCTGACCCAGTGCAAATGGAGCTTCCCCTGCCTTGAGAGTAGCTGTGCAGAGGCCTGGCTCTTCCTTTGTGAGAAGGATAGAAAGGAATAGTTTCTGCTGGCTGGGCCTGATCTGCCAGCCTGAATTCCCCAAGAAAGAGGACAAGAGTCCTGCAGGCTGATTTTGGAACTTCAGGAGGCTCATCTTCTTTTGCAAACCCCTCCGCATGCAGCGCTTGCTGAGCTCTTCTTACAGCTTTAGCCAATTTCTCTTCCCCAAAAAGAATAAAGAAGGAAACACTGATCTCAACATGGCCACCCTTCCGATGTGTGTGTTTTTTAAAAAGTACCAGGACGAGGTTAGAAAGGACTGTAGGATTACGCTGGCAGAACTGGAAGCCAAAAAACTCAGTTTGGGTAAATACAAGGCAGAACAGCACATGCAACAGCAGCACTAGCTTGCCCTGTGAGCGCAGCCTTTTTTTGCCGTCCTGTCTGAATCCTGCCCTGGAACTGCTGCTCTCTCCCTGCAGGAGGGGTAGGAACAGTTCTGGCCACTCAGTCTGTGGCCTCTGAGCAGAGCATACCCACAGGTGCTCTAGTAAGTGCTACCCATTGGGATGACTTTCATAAGGCAGCCTCTGGCTTTTGAGGTCACCAGTTCTCCTCACACCTGGTCCAAATGCAGAGCAACAACTTTCCATCAATGTTAGCCTCGGACAGAGCACAATCGGAGTGCTGTAGGCTGATGGAGCTATAGGCAGTATCAGTTCTTTGAGACATGCAATCCCCCTCCCCAGAAAGAAAGCAAGAATTGCAAAGACATGTCTCTACTTTTGCTGGCTCTTCCAAGAGATGACGGATAGGTACTTTCTTTGGAGACTTTCCTCCCATCCTTTAATGACTAATCTGTTTTTGATAGATTAATTTTTTACTTTTTTTTAACTTTTATCATGGAATAATGATCAACTTTCCAGCAAGCTGACTGACTGACAGAAATTTCATTTGGTCTAATATAGGAGTAACTTGCAAATCATGCCAAACAAACTTGATTTCACTTGTTGATAAGGCTAGTTTTTTGTGAATAAGGAAAATGCAGCAGAGGGAGAGATCTAGTTACTTTTGGGGGTTTGGGATTTTTTTCCCGTTTATGAAGGCCCTATTATTGTATTCACACAAGGAAGTCTGTGAAGTGTTATCTGCATGGGGCAAAAACCATACATAACAATTAGGAGACCTAAGCTGGGCAGAACAGACTGCTGGGGAAAGAGGAGCTCAATGACAAGAGACGTTTCCCAGCCCCTGTCTCATTTAAGGAAACAACAGTTACAGGGAGGGTCATTGTGGTGAATTTAGAAGGCAACCCTTTCACACTTTTGAGGCTAATAGTACTGCTTGGACTTCACACAAGTCACTGTGTTGCATGCCCTGATCCCTCTGC
The DNA here is from genome assembly GCA_035582835.1 of Phoebastria nigripes. Lineage (NCBI taxonomy): Eukaryota > Metazoa > Chordata > Aves > Procellariiformes > Diomedeidae > Phoebastria > Phoebastria nigripes. Next base: position 70,730 of record JAYKAV010003407.1, on the reverse strand, counting down.
TTTGCAAGGCTAGTAACCCTGGAGAGAAACTTAGGTCCCCTGAGCACAGGTCCCTGATCGCTGGTAGGCTTTCACCACTCCCACATATATCCTCTTCGACAGCAAACAGCTATCCCAAATACAGACTCTATCTGTGAGGACAAAACAGCCTTCTTTATTTTGGGCTCTATTCTATTTTCCCTTACTACACTCAAACATAACAGTTTGCTCTCCCCACCAAAGGCAATGTCTTGTTTTCTACCAAACTCCAATAGATTTTTTTTTTCCCCAGAAAACTAATTGGCCTTACAAACAACATGCTTCCATCTAAAACGTATCACCACCATCGYTGCTGAAGATCAACATCTATTTAAGCAGGAAATAGTCTTCACGTTGTAATTTTTAAATAACTGCCCATCTGAACATCCTTAGACATGCTTCAAGCATTACCTGGTCTTTAAAACACCTGTGTTATAATTCTCAACCTATAGACTGCCAAATCATATCATAAAGAGGTTATGTGGCTTGTCCCAGATCAATCTGAGCAAATCTGTAGCAGAGCAAGAGTCTGAATACAAGTGTCTTAACCCTTACTGTCCTGCTTTGAATGAGAATTCTCTGTCCCAAAAACGTGACCTTTCATTAAGTTCTGTGCTTGGATACAACAGTGTTAGGAGCCCTGAGATAAGACAAACATAGTTCCTACATTGCCAATGAAAAGTCAATTCTTTCTTTTAATAAACCCTATTTTTGTAGGGCCAATGCAGTGTTAATAGCAGGACTCTATTTCCAGAGCAGAACCTGTTCCTGCTGACATCTTAGATGAAAGTGCACACGCAGACACACACATGCATAAAGACAAACCAGGTGAAGCCATACTAAGTTTTGTAGAATTCAAAACAGGGCATCGGAGTAAGAGGCAGGTGCAGAGTATTTTACCAAATGGGAAAGAATAAAGACGATGGGAAGAGAGATACTGTTTTCCACATTTTGGAAGAGATTGTAGAAGAAACATACAGAGAGGCAGGAGAGGAAATTGTTTAGCTGGGATTATGCCTTCTGCTTTCTGTTGCATCGTCAGTTAGCTGGGGTATTTGATAGGAACTTCTATCCTCCTTCCCCAGAAATACTGCAGTGTATCTGCTTTCATGTTTTGTCAGTCTACTTCTTAGTCAGTCTTTGCCTAACTCTTGTTTAACTAAGCAGACAGAAACCTTCCTCAAAAAAGATAGGTAATTACAGAGGTAGATGGATCTCATAGACTTAGAAGACTTCAGTGGAGGGCTGTGATCCGGCTCCAAATTTTGACTGTTGCTGATCTGTTTCCCGTGATGTATTATGCTAATCCTCAGTTGGGCCACTGTGGTTGGGCAGAACATGACCAAGACATTGACTGGGAAGTTATTTTATTCACACTGACAGCTACACATCATTTACTAGCACACTCACTGGTATTTCCCATCCTCTTTCCAAATTGCAGCAAAGCAGAAATGAATCCTTCCCCATCCGTGATCCCAGGTGTCCACAGAGCAGTAGCTGGACTATTTGCTCAGCTACCAGGAGGAAGGAGAGAACACAAGGCATCAAGGAATCTTGGAAATACCTCTGCTTAGCTGTCACCAATCCTCCAGCACAGAGGCATCACAAGCATGGCTTTGCCAGTATGGTGGTTCATCCTGTCAGATGGGGCATAAAGTCGAACACTATCTTTTAGCCTTTAGCTTTCCTACCTCAGTACACTAGCTTCAGGTCTTGTATTGCAAAAGGCCAAGGAGGGGGGTCAGGAGAACAGGGGATGTTTGTTCATTCCTCTAATTTGGGGAGATGATTTGCTGCTTCTCTCTCCAAGCCCATGCATTCTAATCACCTCAGGACCCTAATATTCACAGTACCAGCTTACTCACTGAACAGATCAAAAGAAATATCTGTCTTGTCAGAAGAAATAACAGTTACTTACTGTTATGCTGCAAGAAAAGAATTAAAACATTTTTGGCATGTGCATTGATAATGCCAAGTGTCTCAACCCAGAAAAGAAGTGGGGCTTAAAGAACCAAAATGCTTCAGAGTTACTACTGTTAGAGAGCATGCCCACTGAGGGCTAGGCAGTGGAGATGGAGGGTAATTTTTCCAAGTCTGTGATGGAAACAGGAACTTAAACACATACAAGATAACTTACTTCCCAACAACAGCAATGAGGTAGCTGCAGTGGCCCAGAATTTACAGTTTGAATACTATGATGTGTCAAAAAACACTGGGTAAGTATGCAATTCTCTCTTAGCTGGGTTCTCTGAGTAGGTAACAGAGTCCTTTTAGAAAGCGATATAGGCAGTTATAAAGCAGCAAAGCAGTGAAAGGGCTTTTCCATCCAGGGTTTAAGGGATGAAGAAAGCAAGGATTAAAGACCTTCCTTTCCCTGCAGGAACCTCCATCTGGCCTCATGTGGGCACAGTCAATAGAAGACTATTGACTTCACCAGGTCAGCCAGGCCAAATACAGAGGAGCTCACCGACAGTGGATCTGTGCAAAAGTACTTAACAGTGAGATGAAGCTGCAGGTCCCAAGTGACCTTAGGAAACCTGATGCACAACAGTCTGGAAAAAGCAGAGATCATCAGATGATCAGGACTGCTCTCCTGGTCACCTTCTCCAGCCTCAGAATATTCCAGTTTCTAACAGTAAGGGGCTACAGGTTTTGGCTAGAGCCAGACATGACAGAGGCCGGCTTCCTTCTGACATGCTGTATCAGCATCACAACTGCAAGTCTCCTCTGCTCTGGATCTCCAAACAGCTCGGTTAAGTACATGACCATTTTGAAGATTTGTTCCATACTAACTTCAGTGTTTGAACAACAATACAGATTTTTTTCACAACTCCCTCGAGTTTATTTATTACTTGAACTACATGTATTTCACTTTCTGGACAAGAGCAAATTGGTGTGACAGATTATTTGATTAGACAGCTTTGCCAACAAACCCTATCCCAAGATTCTTAACATACTTTTAACTTCTGAGTTCCATCAACTGTATCTCATTCAGACACCTGCAGTAAAACACATTAGGAAATTGCTACTCTGTCTACAAGTCATTAACATTCAAACACTATGGCTACAGACCATGAATGATCATGGTTTTGCGATACTTTTTCAAACAAGAAATGGAAAAAGAAAAAGAAAAACAATCCTTGCCTATACCACAAAACATCATTTAGAAGAGGCAGGGCAACTCAGGACCATATAAACATGTCTGCTTTAGCTACACAATATATGTACATACAGTATCAAGAGGGTAGCCAGTCACAAGGAGACAGATGCTGGTTACCAGAAAAAAAGCTTTTCTAAGCAAAGGAAAGGAGAAGCTTCACTAGCTCAGTCCTACTTCTGTTATGCAGCCCTGTGTACTCCAAAAGATGGCAATCTCTCTCATATGTGGAAGTACAAGTCCCTGAATGTCTTTGAAAAGGTCTTATTAACGTGACTTCCAAGTCTTTAAGTTTCACAGAGATCCAGGCACAGAGGCAGTTGTGGGCAGCGGTAAAGCCTTCTCCTGATGCACCTGAACATGCATCACTGGATTTCAGCAAAAATGCCTTCAACCTTCTAAGTCACGTGTTGCCAGCTTCACCGTTCCTGTGGCAGCATTAGAAAAGATTACTTTTCAGTATCATTGTTAAGGCAAACTCAAATCTCAATCCCATGTGGTCTGAGGGTGACTTTGGTGCTGCAGCCTCCTAGCAACAGGTCCCCTTGGTCTCCACAGTGCTTACAAAGGAAAATCCAGTTTTGGTCTTTTGCACATCTGTTGAACACCTTTATTTTAGCGATGATCACAGACTACTGATGCCTCCCCTCTCTGCTCCTCTGTTAAACATATCAATCTTCCATTAAATATTTACAGTCAGCTGAACTCAGTAGTACTCAACTCATCTTTAGACCTTGCCCCTCAACATTTGGCAGTATTTCATAACCCATGTGGTCAGCAACTCAGTAAAGTGTAGGCTTTTATGACATAACTTCCAGAAGTTGTTGCTACCAGGTTCATCCTGGGAACCATACAGCCTGGGGACAGCACTTCTCCTTGTTAAACCCACTGCTTTTTCAGAGTACCAAGAAGTTAGACAGAAGCAGGACAGAAGGAAGATGGTAGGAGAGAAAGACTGTCACTGCTTCAGATACAGAGGTCTGCCAAACAGCCAATGACATGGCACCCAGGAGGGCCCTGCCTTGCTTCTGAGAGAGAAGGTACCAGGCAAGAGTACCTTGAGAGATCACTTTGTTTCCAGGGGCTCATTTCATGAGGAGAGTCATTAAACTGATTGGTCAAGCAGGATGGTTAAAACAAACAACAAATGTAGGTCATTACCCTTGATTAGCCAGCAATCATTTGGGTTGAATCAGCCCATTTGGCATTATAACCATAGGCATGGCAGCTGCATTCCACCCAGCTAGACTAGTGCCTCTTCCAAAGGCACTATGGGGGACCATCCTTGGACTGCAACAAAACACAAGGCTGTGCTAGTACACATCACATAGGATACCTGGCCAGCACTGTAAGGACATTCAGAACATGCCTTGCATGTCCTACTGCCCAGCAGTTCTGCCTGCGGAGGCAGTACTAACACTTCCAGAAATACAGAATACTTCTGCATAGATAAACCTAGATGACACCCATCAGATGAGCAATAAATATCTCCAGGGGTTGCACTAGGATACAAACCAAGCACCTTTAGATTTGACTATATACTTGCTATAGAAGGACCACTTTTTTTTTTTTTGAGCTACTACAGTTCATATATACAAAGTACAAGAGCACCAATATAAGCCCTAAATACTTGGCAAGCTGTCAAATGCCCATTAATGAGATGCTGTAGGTCAGCTGAACAGACAAGTGAGAGCCTGCACTCCTAACTTACATTCCCAAACTTCTACCTACCCACTGTGGGGCAAAGGATAAGCACTCAGATGTCTCAGTGATTAGCTCTCCCAACAGTAAAATATATCCAAAAAAGTGCAGTGTCTTAGGGTGGTGTAAGAGTTATTGTGGGATGTCCACAAGCATCACATGCGTCCAGTGCTCTCAAGCAAGGGTCAATGCTAGCTCCAATACCCAGGGAGGTGCCCTGTAGAGGTTTGTCAGAATAAGGCATGGGGCAGCCTGGTAGAACCAGTAAACTGTAGCTTTGCCTGCACTGCTATACTATTTCACCTCAGCCAAAACTCTTGACACAATATAAATACCCCCCAAAACCCTCTCTCTAAAAGAAGAAATTGTTCCTCCAGAAATAGGAGGAGAAGCTGGGTCATCAGATGAAGGTGAAATTGGTTTAAAAGCCATTAGGAAGAAAGCAACCCAGGCATTCAGGAGCAATCACAGCTGCTTGGGCTGATCAGGAGAGACAGGGGGAATTATTTATTTATGGACTTCCTACTATCCCTGAGCGGTTGTCTCCACTGGGGAAGCTTTAAGAGGACTGGGGAGCAGGAGGCAGTTGCTGTTTGGAATCCTCCAGAGGTTTTCCTGGCCTGGGCCTCAGGAGAGTTAAATACAGTTCATGCCCAAAGCATCCAGGAGCTATCAACTATCTTTCTCAGAGCAGGAAAGGCCAGAAAGAGCATCACACAGGTCTCTGCTGGGATGAAGCACATCATAGAGAGCCTCAGGCACCCAGATTGCCATGCAAGCTTTGCACAGCTTACAGTAAGATCCCTTCAGAGCAACAGTGCTTGAGTACACAGCCGTTTCTCTCTTCTCGTGGTTCAGCTGCTTCCCTTTAAACACAGATCAGGTGTCTCTAGGGACTCAGCATGCATTTAACAGACCTGCCTGATGGAAGGACCTCCAATGAGAAAACCAAGACCTGAAACTCCCAATAGACATCCTCAATTCAATCCACAGCTGATAAAGCAACCCTGAAGTTACATGCAACCAGATCCTAACTGCACAGAAAGCACGTCAGTCTAGTCTGTATCCAAAGCTCATCTAAACATCCTAAACTTAAGGGGGAGGGAAGGACTAGCAGATTAAACAGGAGGAAATACGCAAATTGAAAAAGTCAACATGGAAATACAGAATTCTTGGTATCATATCAAGAATTCCTTTTCAAGATATAGTACTGTCTTTCCTGATGCAATTTCTTATTGTTTCCCCAAATTGGAGGATGAAGAAGAGTTATTCCCTAAAATCACAGAGTTCCCTTCAGTATTCAAAGTTGACCCTTCACCACTAACTAAAAAAGAGCTGTAGGGACAGACAGATCTGTCCAGTCAGAGATCTAGCAACTATCCTCTTGTTCTGGCTTCGGTCAGAGGGCCACAAAGGGGAACCAGGGCTTGGAAACTATCAAACACCACCAGAATTTTTCACTGGAAGGTGTTGCAGAAGAATAGGGTTACAAAAGGGTCACTGATGGGGACTGAACAGATTATGTGAGTGGTACAGCCTGCACTGTGTCAATTCGTGTCTCCCTGCAATTCATTACTGATGAGATGCAGAGATTGAGATGAAAAGGGCAGGAGCAGACAGTGAACTGCTGCTTTAGACACATCTCATTCAACATTCCCAGTTTATTCCTGCTCTGCCTCTGCTAGTATATATTGCATTACTCCCCAGCAATGATATTCTTCCTCAGTTCTGGTCTCAAATCAGTACATTGCTTTGTGCCATTAAAGCTACTGTAAAACCAGTTGTGGTAGCAAAATAACTCACTAATACATAAAGTGCTTTGGGAAACCTTTGAAAAGGAAAGGACTGAAGAATAAGAGAGTATCATCTTCATCAAGATCAGTGATCTAAGGTAGCCTCAACATCAAAAAGGCACAAAGTCTAACAGTGAGAGTGTTTCAGCGAGTCCTAACTCAGACTGCCTCCTCCCCAGTCTGCTCCTCCCCACACATAACAAAGTGATTTCTGCTACTTGTAAATATACAGAAACAGGTTTGTTCTCCCAGTCTATGTTCCTCCAAAGAAAGGGCAGTATAAAAAGGATCCATTTTCCATTCAATGAAACAGGTCTTATTTGGTCTCTCAGAGGAAACTTCCTTTGCTGCCCATTCAGAGACAGGTTACATTTTTAGGGTTTGTGTGACCTTTGTTTCCCACTCTGGGAAGAACATCATCAAGCACTGATAGCTACTTAGCCCTGATGGGGGACTGCTCCAGAGAGGATTGTATCCCCCCAGGGAGCTAGAGCACAGACAACCCAGAGCTCTCTGGGGAGCTGTTCTGCTTTGACCATTGACTTGTGGCTTGAAAATCTTTACAGGGCCAAACCAAATACACTGCTAGTTCATAAGTGCCAGGGTTATTCATTTGTGTGCTTTAACACACATTGTTTGGGAAATTCAATTCATCCCTTAATTTGCTAAATACAGCTTTAGGTTCTAAAATCCTCCAGAGTCTGCAGTGTCCTTTGCCCCTTCATGCTCATTTGCCTTTTTTATTTCCCTTCCAACTTGCCAAAAGAAAAAAAAAATCCATTTTGATTCTGTTTCTGGCCAGTCGACCTTGCTTTCAGAGCCTGGCACACCAACTTCCCCCGCTGCAATGGTCAGGTTGCAAAAACAAAAGGAAAACATTTGCTTCCTTGTGAAACGCTTCCCATTGAGATTATTCAGTCACAATAATTTCTGTAGCATGCTCTGTGCTTTCACAGAGTCTCAGTTTTGCAGAAATACAAGGCTTAATCTGCACCCATTTACATGCATTTGACAGCCAGGAGGAGGCCTCTTCTTCCTGCCAAGGTATGCTCAGGCCTCTGCACAGATACCAAATGCCTCTGTACTGCTGGGCATAGGGGTCCTCCAATGGCATTTAGTATTAGTGATGCCCAGGGTTCACCTCCTCTCTCTGCAGGCTTTCTTTGCATGAGAATGTTACTGCAGTATAACTCAAGGTACAATTTTAAATAGATTAACTTAAGCTGATGCAAAAGGCACTCATTACTATTGAAACTAAACCTGTTTAAATGTCTAATGAGCAAAAATAAAGCATCCTCAAACTGGCAGGAGAGCATCCACAGTTTGGATTTTCAGTAGTTTAAATGGATTGTTTTAAAATCGATGCAATTTAAAGTGTACAGCTTCCTTGTGTAGAAAAGATCTTCTCTGGACTGAGGAAACAGCAGCATTTGTAAAATAAATGACTGCCTGTGCAAGGGTGCAACACCCGTTAACGACTACCACAAAGCAGCAGGGAGGAGAAGGGGCTGAGGAGATAGGGTCAGTTGCTTGCACACAGCTTGTTAGGAAATACTGCATTCAAACTGACTACCTACGAGCACCCAAGAAAGGGCATCCAGAAGTGACAGCCAACTAAYGAAAGTTTCAGGGACATCCCAATATACTCAGGATTCTCCCTTGGCTAGAAAACACGAGGGGGGAAAAAACCAAATGTGGGTGCACCTTCAGAAACGCAGAATGTTTTCTGACACTCGTACAGCATGTGCATTACATAGGGGGTGCAGGTCCCTCAGTCAGCAGAGGATGCAGATTAGTTATTGTAAAGTAAACACTGCATAGAGCAAGGATGCACATCTTGCAGCACTCCTGCCTTACATCCCTACCACCCAGGGCAGCCCACAGAGCCTTGCTATCAAGAAAACCCTCTCAGAAGACGCAACAGCCTTTGTGGGAGGCTTGGGCCAGAATCCGCTCCTGTCAAACGGCTCTCCAGACCAGGATGTGACTGCGGCTGGCAAAACATGTTAGCTAATGAAGATTGAGTCAGGCAGGCAGAGACGATCCCTTCAGCCTGTTAATCCACTTAGGGAAGGAGAAGGGAAACCTGAGCTGAATTCCTGTGCTCCCTGCAAGGGACTGTACTGTGCCAGCTTTAGCACCTAGGCAGAGCAAATCCAGCCAGAGCTGGACTGGGGAGAGCTCTGGGTGCAAGATTAGTGGTTTTGGGAGACAGGAGCAAGAGCAGAGGCAGGGAACAGCAGTCCCTAGGGAGAGAGCCAGGGCCGGATTTTGTGTCCACTGGGAACTAATGAAGCAAACTGAGCTTTACTTGCTCTCTCTCCAGGAGAAAGCAAGGGGCTGAATGTAAGCTTTTGCCCAATAGCAGGGCAGGGAGAACACACACACATCTTGCACCCTTTTCACAGKGCAAAAAGGCTTCCCAAGGGGTCAGCTCAGATTCCTGGGTTAGAAAGTCAGACAGAGTGTTAGTGCTCCAAACACCCATCCCAGCAGTGACAGAAAGCCAGCATTGCCTCCGGCCCAGCTTAACTGGCGGCTTGCGGGGATGATGGGTGCCAATCCCAGGAAATGTCAGATTATCCTTAACCACCAGAGGGTGCTCCCCATCTCAAAGACAGAGTCAATGTCACAGATGCACCCAGACAGCTATAGGAGCCTTTATTTCCAGCAATCATGGAATCCGAGCAAGGGAAAAATTAGAAAATTAATAATAAATAATAATTAATTAATCTGATCCTGTGCCTCACGTCTGTTTCCCATCCCTCCTGGCCAGGCAAGGCCCTCTGTCCCATTTGTCCTCTGCGTCCTGCTCAGTCAGGTGATTTTCCTCACATTGGAGGTTAAATCACCTTTATTCTTTTCTCCTAGGTTGTGGATCCAGAGCAGCAAATAAACATTTTCCACTTGCAGGTCTGTAAAGAGTGAGACTCTGACTTGCTGGCCCCTGGGCATACTTAGGATCACACCCTCTGGTCACACGCAGTTTTTGTGATGCCAAGGCCTGACCTTACCCCTGCAGTGCCACAGCGGCGTGGGGGCCACTAGCCTGTATGTTCAGGTTCATTTTCCCCACTCTGTCCTAAGCTGGTTTTCTAGAGGGCAGAGTGCCTGCTGTGCAGAGATGTCTCAGGATGGTGTTTTCAAAACATCAGTTTTGGGGCACCAACACTACCTAACTCTGTCAATAAGACACCTGTAGGGAAAGACCGTTCACTTTGGTAATGCAGTGCCCCCACAGCCTCTCTTCCTTCTCTCATCGAAGGGACGCAGAGGCATGTGGCTGAGGTTGCACACTCAGGAGCTGTGCACCTGGCAACACGCCACCTTATTCCTTGGCTTCCCATTTGTGTAGGTTAGAAGTAATACCCCAGAGTTGCATCATACACAGAGAACAGAGCAGTTAGGATTAAATCATAGTGATTATATTGCACCCTGAGATTCAGAAAAGAAAGAGTTTAAAGCATGCCAAGTAAGATCAGGCGCCTATGCAAAACAGACTAGCTCTGCTGACGTGTCTGACATAACATCTGTTTGTCCCAGCCCCAGCTTACTTTGATAGTCCAGGTCTGCATATCCCATGGGGAAAACCAGCTCTCACTGATGGCTCCCACCCAGCACACGTGCTGCATCTTGCTGTCTGACCACTACAAGAACAGATTGTTGTATTTTTTTAATTGCCCTTTCCTCTCTCCTTTGGCCAGTAGTGCCAGGCCTGCCTGAGGGGATTTTTGTCAGAGTTCCTGCTCTTGGGTACCCTGGCATCACTTTTTGCTCTGTCCTCTTTAAACCATACAACACATTTGTCTGATGAAACTGTTAAAACTGAGCAGTTAAACCACTGCACAAAGGACACTCATTCAGTCTCTTACACAGATTAAAATGTGTTTGATAGGTTTGGCTTACTTCATTTCCAGAATGAACCATTATCTGCAACACATGTGGGAACCAGTGATTTCCAAGTCGTCAACTGGCCAACAGTGATACTAGTCATCCTTGAGAGAGGCATCACATTCTACAGCCTAAATAGGCCAATGAATTCTTCTTCCGGTATTTGAGATTGTGAATGGGGAAGAGAAGGGGAAAATATAAGAGAAAAAGATTTTCTGGTACATTTCTTAGACATTTGCAGTAGACAATTCTACTTCCTACGAACAAAATGTCAGGGGTATGTGTCACAGCTCCACTTCTTATACTATTCATAACATTCTCCCTTGGAATTATAGCAAATACCAGACATGCCATAGAAAGGTTAACCAGCATCAGGTTTGGACACTGATCATCCCAGCACCATTAACACTCAACTTCTCAACTTGATAGATTTTAACACTACTCCATTACTGTTACAGTCATTACATATTTGTTCCTAAACATGCACGCAATCAGTCATCAAAAATGTGGTTATTTAAAATTAGGTATTTTGAGCTTTACATTTCTGCATACTTTCACTAGGAGCTTAAGCTTTGCCATTCTTCCTCCACCCATTACAGCAAAGACTTTTAAAGTCATTTCATAGCCCTAGTGACATTCTCATCTCTTGCATATTGCTGCATGGGAAAATTACTGGGGTTTTTATTGTTTTAATTACTGCTAGCAGGTTGTAAGATCTCAAATATCCCCAATTCCTTCACTGTTAAGAACAGTGGCATCTGGGTGTCAGTTTTGCTCATGATGGCAAATTACAGGGTCAGATCTGCCTTTCTCACTCACACAAATCTGCACCTCAGTGGAGATTACAACTTGTGGAATACATAATATATAAGATGAGCAGGTTTTGACTACCTGCAATTAGCTGATCTGCAACAACATGAAACGGCAACGCTTAATCCAAATGGAGAGGCTGGGACAACACCATCTTACAGCACATAAATCTGCAAAGCATGACAGGACCCATGAAACAAAGACAAACAAAAAAACTGTATGTTAAATAGGGCAGACTACCAATGAAGTCAAGAATTAGGAAATGCCACAATTGTGTTTACTTGTGAGAAATACTCTTAGCCCTCATGTACATATGCATTATTTTATAGCCCTTAATTACACGATCATACTTCTTCCACAGTACCCCATCTCAGACTACACTCAGAAGGGATTGTGCCCATGTAATGAGCAGCTATTTGAGATGCTGGTTTCTGCTCATTGTTCAGTGTGTGGCCCCAGGCCTTATTTACCGCACATTATTCAAACCTGGCTCTAGAGATTTATTCATTTCCTTATGTGTTTTTCTATGGGCTTATGATTACACTGTCCAAGAGCTTCACCAGCCCAAGATCATTTATTTTCACACACCTCTATGAGAGGAGGGGGTATTTTTATTCCCATTTTACGGGTGAATGACTGAAGACCGTATTAAAGGTATTTGCTAATTCTGGGTGCCCAGTCTGAGACATCAACAGCCTGACTGATCTGTGCTTGTATAGCACTTTGAGTTCAGTGGATTCCCATTCACTTCATTTGCAGCTGTAAGCACTCAGTGTTTCTGTAAAGCAGGTCCTTTGGGATCAAAAAGATCCCTTATAAAATAAGGAACACAAAATTAAACAACCACTGGCACAACAGCTGCTTCAAAAAAACCTGAAAACTATCATACAGAAATGGTCACGAAAAAAAGTCAACTGGCAGGTCAGAATTTTACTGCCTCAGCTATAAAAGCTTCCCTTTCTCTCCTGCAATCCCTTGTCTCACTCAGTACACACCTGACAAATGAGGCAGGGGTCCTACAGATGGTCTCTTTCACTGTGCAACTCTGATTTATCTCAGAGAAGGTCCATCGCATGCAGTGAATGAGGCAGGGGTCCTGTGGAAGAAACAGCACACAGTGACATAGGTAAAACATGAGTTGTAATAAGACACACAGTTGGGTAGACAGGAGTGCACGCAGAGGATAACTGGTCTTTCCCCAGCTTCCAGTTCTTGCATTAGCACCCTTCAAAGTGCCCTTTTCACACAGTTTGTTGTTTCTTTTACAGCGAACAAATTCCCTCATGAAGCATCACAATGACACTTTTGTGGATTATCAGAAGAGACGAATCCATCACGTAGACCACTACAACCAAGGTAATGGAGTAAATGGGCTGCAAGGATAGCTCATCCTCCTTTGTGAAGACTAACATGAGGAGCATGAAACACTAGGTGAATTTCAGACACTGATGACAGTTGAGGGATAATGATTCAGAGGCTTTTCCAACCATACAATCCAAGTCATACCTCTTGCTCTCTCCTCTCCAGACCAGCCCAGCCCACTTTCTTCTCTTCACTGCCTTTGCCTTCTCACCCCATCCTTTTCATTTGCTCTCAGCTCACCCCTCCAAACACCATTCCCCCACACTCCACAGGCCCAGCTTCCTTGTTCAACAGCTGCTTATAACTATTTGCTTCCCCTCCTCGCCTTTTTGCCCAGCTCCCCTTGCCCTGTCTTTCCATTACTGTTTGGTGGCCCTACTTACTGACACCGCCTCTGCCCCGACACAGCCCCAACTGTCCCTGCAGTCTGGCTCCAAAACACAAGCTGATTTAGAGCTTGCAAAGCAGAATCTTCTTGATTTGTTTTTAAATGGAAGGAAGACATAATTCAAGAACATGGCATACTCCCTTCTTTTTCTTTTTAAAAAAAAAAAAAATATATGATTGCTGGTTTTGATAAAAATTTCCACAAAACAAGTCTATCAGAGGCATAGAAAGTATTTACAGCAATGATTAAAGCTTGGCAGTGGTATGAACAACTGAAACTAAATTTCAGGAAGCACTAGTAAAAAAAGATGGTGCTACTAGTCTGTCTGTTGTACATGGCAGTGAAAATGAAGATAAAAATTAAGGAAGTTGGTTAAGCAAGAAAGAGTGCTGTTGCCATCTCTTTTTAAGACTTACCATGGTTGGGTACATTAGCATTTACATGGCAGGCCTCTGAAGGAAAGCGGAGTGCTTGTACTCCTTCGTACGCTATCCTGGTAGCTTATAGATGCTAGTGCTTATTTGATATACACACCTGCACCCATCTCAAGCTTGCATCAGCTGGACACAAGATTACACACAGCTTAACATTTCACAGAGTCACAGAAAATAGGGCTAGGACCAGGTCAGGTGGTTGGTGCATCCCTCCATCCCAATGGAGGATCAGCTGTAGCAGCATTATTTTTGACAGATGTTTTTCCAGCCTGTTCTGAAAAACTTTCAGCCCTTCTCAGACAGTCTGTTCTAATGCTCCTGCATCATTGCTAATACAAGTTTGTAACATCAAACTGAAATCTCCCACATTGCAATCAAAGCCCATTTACTTCAGCTCTATCAACAACGGACATAGCAAATGGCTTAATCACTTCCTCTTGGACAAAGCCTCTTATTATTTGAAGACACATTCAGACCCATTCCCAGACCTTGCCTAATATCTAGATTTCCACAACAGAAATATTAACCTGCCTAACAGAAACAAATTAGCACCTCAGTCCCTCTAACTTCATTCCTGGGTCTCCAAGCTTATCACTTGGAAGGCCACAGATTTTTTATGAATACTTACAACAAGGAACAAGGTTGCAACTAGCAGGCTGGCTTGCGGTAGACAAGCCAAACTTCCCTTCACTTCTAGGGTACTCCAGTTGTTTCAGTAGTAGCACCTCACTGCAGTTAAAAAAAAAAAAAAAAAAAAAAAAAAAAAAAAAAAAAAGAGTGTTATCCCTTCACTGAGGCGAATCTCCCAGCTGGATTCAATTTCTCACGCTCTTTCAAAATCTTGAGGTGAAATTTTGGGAAACTTGAGAAAATACCTTCTGATAAATCAAGGCTATTATCTATTACATTCACTACACTACTAGCTAAAGCAGCAAAATTTCTTAGCTGTCCTTGATGAAGCTGAGAGCTGTGCCCACGGTCCTGACTTCCAGTGCTGTGCCTTGAGCACAAACCAATCTTTTCTCACTGACAAGCAATGAAGACCTGCCAGATTTCATATGAAACAGCTCCCAGGAAACTGGAAGTCTGCATCCTTGGTGCATGTGGGTATGAGAGTGTACAGAATGGCCAGAGTTGTAACTAGAAATGTCATAAAGTTAAAAATGTGGGACTTAATATTATTCGGATAACACAGATTTGCCTCCAGTGTTACAAACTGTGAGCTCCCAGGGAAGCCAGGAACCATTCCGTGCAGATTGGAAACAGAGGGCCCTTCTCTACCATAGGTGTTGTGATGGGGGAAGGCGAACTGACAGCTCAAAGGCACATGCAACTGCTCTGTACTGTGTGTTTGCACAACTGCGTGAGACTGTGTCCCTTGGTGATGTTATTCACAGGCCTTGGCTGACAGTAAATAAGACAGTGGAGCTTGATTCATGAGGGATGACAGGAAATCTATAACGTGTGGGCTCTATAATCTGCTCGCTACTGCGTAGCAAAATGAAAGAACAACAGTCCAATTACCAAGTTCTTACTGATCCCAAGCGCAGCCTCCAGATCTTGTTCTTCTCGGAGCAGTGGGAGTCTGTTGGCACCAAGGGAAAGCAAGCTCTGGCACAGGCCATCTTCCATGCTGGGATAGCAACAGTATTTTGAAAGCACCAGACTACCTTACAGTGGATACAAACGCAGCCAAGACTGTGGCATGAACTTCAGAGCAAATTTCTGGAGAGCAACAGGCTGCTGAGCTCAGTTCACCAAAGGACCGCTCATGTGGACACCAATTGCTGCACTCCACTGCAGGCATCCCATGTCCCGAAGGGCTGGCTGAGCCAGGGAGCAGTGATCCACCACGGCAGTCTGGCCCAACCACTTGGTTTGGTGGGGACTGTGAACACCATTCCCCTGTGATAACACAAACCAACCAGGATGCAGCTCCACGAAACTAAAAACAGGGCTCTGATCCAGCAGGACACAGCAGCTGGGTTACAAATGGTGTCCAAAAAGCACCTTAAGAGGAAGGAGACAAAAGCTGGAGGGAGATGTGGATTCTGGGGCCAGACAGAAGAGGGATGGCTGAAGACCTGATTCACACCAGGTGGAGAGCTGGCCCATGAGAGAGCAGGGAGGAAGTCTGTGACAGCAGCAGCCACAAAGCAGACTGCTCTCATACCACCAATGCTGAGGACACATGGAAAGACAGAAGAAGGTTTCTTTTGGACAAAAGAGCAATGGTGGCGGTGGGAGGGAGGAGGGCTGCCAATTCCAGACCGAAGGAGAAGGAAATAATTTTGCTTCCTACTGTGCAGTGTCAGAAAACCCACAGAGCTGCCCAAGGCTGGGAAGGCACAGGACAGCTCAGCTGAGGATCCTGGCAGCTTAGAGGAGACAGTTCTCTCATCTCATTTGTCTCTAACCAAACTTATACTTTTCATTCCTTGTGTCTCTGGCCCTTACCACTTAACACCTTTCAGATCCATCTTCTGCTCTCTAGGAAAGAGGCAAGGGGAACCTTTCTCACCCTGGCAACAGGTAAACAGCATGGCAGGATGGGGAGGGGGGAACAATTTCCACTCAATCCCTAGCAAAGGCCTTCTTTGCTGAGCATACACTCAGGGGACTGCCGTCCTTTCCCTGCTTCCCCCTACAACCATCTCTGCTGCCACCTCCCCTCCCTTGTTATCTGTCAGTAAACAGTAATTAAAGATGTGGCCTGCTTGATAAAGCTCCCACCCGCCCTCACACGGTGCTGCCCTCTCGGACGTGTCTAATTAAAATCCTGATGAGAAGATGAAGAAATCCCAGCAGCTGGGAGTCTGCTGACTCTCCCTGCGCTCGGCCTCTTCATTACTGACGACGAGGCAGAGAGATATAAAGGACCCCGGGAAACGCTCCGACAGACCAATCGATACAGCCTTTTGTGGGACGTGACGGACTGCTCAGGACTGCCTTTTGAACTGTGTGGATAATGAGGATGCTGGAGCGTGGCTCACTGCATGGGGCTGATGGGGCTAGACTCCCCCCACTAGTCCTGCTACACTGCTGCTCCCCGGAATGGCACCCAGCACCCCTGCAGCTTGGCAGCCACTCACACCGTATAGTGAATTCACACAGTGATAATAGCTGGGGCACTTGCCCGTCCCCCACCGACCCAAGCTCCAGAAATAATTGCTTGTAGTGCCAGAATACTGTCAAACCTCTAACCACTCCCTCATTTCTATGCAAACACAGAGTGTGCATGTGTGTACATACGCTGCAAAATGCTGAGAACCAGCATAAATCTGCCCTAAACGAAACCAACACCACACACGATGTGCACACCGTTGTGTTTACATGGACACGTATTCATGGGAATGGTGTGTTTTCACTGGTCTCCCAGGATTTTGTGCTAAGGTGAAATTCTTGGTATGCACAAAATGAAACAGCAAAGGTTTACATGAAGTGCACAGCAATATCATCATCGTGAATCACCATAACTATATTTAGACACACTTCACTTCATGCAAATACATCCACTAAATGGTTTTATTCTTGTGTGTTTTTCTTATATGAGATCAGCTTTACATGGAAACAAGCCCGTTTTCACTGGCAAACTCAGGTTTATCCAAAACACCAGAGATTTCATTGCTCTTAGTTTCAAGATGAAAGAAATAGTAAAGAGATGGAAGTAGCTTTATACTTTCTAAAGTTTGAAAGTGCATCTCGGGCACCTGCCTCCATGTCCCTTTTGAGCAAGCCCACAGGAGATACAGTCAACCTGGGAATTAGGATCATGTGCAAGAACGGGAGTGCATACATGGTTGCAAATACAAGTGTACTGTGTATGTGCATGAGGGAAATGCATGTTCCACATCTGGAATCAATAAAAGAGTGAGCTTTTATCTGAGTTCACACCTCCTGCTTCACAAACCACTACTGCTCATGCAATCAGCATCAGTCCAGCAATAGTTGGTGCTCTTTTCAGAGTCCCAGCTAGGTCCTTGGGACCTAGTTTATTCAATAAAGCCTCAGTTTTTTTCTTTCCCACTCCCACAATTTTAATTAACTTTTCCAGACCACACAGACTGAAAAAAAAAAAAAAAAAAAACTTGAAAAAATATGTTTCCTAAAAGTCACATACAGTAAAAAAAATACCTATATTTATTATTTTCCAAATAGCCATAATCCTGCCCCACTGTCCC
>JAYKAV010003407.1:0-45804 GCA_035582835.1 Phoebastria nigripes | reverse complement strand
GCTTAGAGACATGGTTTAGTGGGCATGGTGGTGTTGTGTTGACGGTTGGACTCGATGATCTTAGAGGTCTTTTCCAACCTTAATGATTCTATGATTGTAAGACAGAGGTGGAGAAACCTGCTAGACAGCAACTAGCACAAGGCAGCTGGGAAAACAGCACTAGTCACAAGAATCAGGACGCCAACTATAAATTCTGCTCTAAACACCTATTAATTCTCCATTGCCTCATTCAACTACCCCAAAAACATCTGTTCCCAGTAAGCATTTTGCATCTTATGTGGCTAAACTCTTTGGGAATCAAAGGATCTGTTAGATATTGAAATGCCCATCAGGCTGAAGACTTGCTCCATGTGCCTCTCCATAACACAAATACAACACAAATAGCTCCAGAATGAAGTGTTCATTAATTCAGTGGCATAATTTAATGTTAAACTGCTCCTGCCACACACAGATTTTTATGTTTGGCACTTGCACCTGGATGTCACTGTTTCTTTACTTTTATTTTATGTCAGAAATAATAATTTTCAGTGAAAAGACTTCGACAGTGAAACGCATAGCTACATTATCAGCCATCTCGTGCAGAAACATGAACGGTGACAGTCTCAGAGTGATGGGCTCAATGAACATACACAGCAGTAACAGCTCAAAGGAATTTGGAAAAGGAGCTGTCCTATCAGTCAGCTAGAGCAGCCAAGACCCTGCCACACCAATCTGAGATAAGCACAAAGAAACAAAAAAGAAGAATCAGGGGGTCTGGAAATATATGACTGGTCTTACCTACTTAAAATATTTACCCATTTCAAAAACAAAAACCTAATAAACTTACTGTGCCACACTACAGACATTTCCCTTCAAGTAAGAGGAAGTAACCACCACCACTGCCTGTTCACTTCAGCAGCTCCGGCATCTCAGTTGCTGGCATCTCAGCCTAGCGGTCTGTTCACAAGGGCAGAGCCTTGATTGCTACTGAAAGCCAACAGAGCTCCAGCAAAGTCAAAGCTGCGCCCACATGAAGACAGGTTAAGTGATTAAAGGTATTTTAAAGAGACAATAGATAAGAACAAAGCTCTGCCACAGGATTTGCCAGCTCCTGGCTCCGTCGAAGAAATACGATATGCAATCTCCACACAAGGACTGGTGACTTCTTGTGCATCACTGAAAGCCACAAACTGCTGGGTGTGGGCAGCTCAGTCATTCAACCTTATCTCAACGCTTGAGTGTTAACTTTTCCTACCTGGACTGAGAGGCAACCCCCGAGTCTTCCTCATCCATCAAGCTCCATCCTCCCCAGCAGTCCTGGGGCCAAGTTACGTGCCTTTCCAGATGGCCCTCTCTGTGAACATGACAAGGGCAGAGCAGAGGGGTGCTCTTAGCAGCCTTGCTCAGGGAGTGCTGGCTGCCATGCCACAAATTAACATCATCCTCAAATTATTTAGGGGAGACAGACGGAAAAATCTTGAATAGTTTCTCCTTTCCTGCCAGTTGTTCCCATCTTCTACCTCAATTCTGGCTGGATTTCCCCTTCCCCCTGTCCTCAGCTAGCACCGCCAGGCTCAGTCCTCCTCACCCTAGCCCCCCCTCCCCAAGGACAAGCAAAGTTATTACAATAATGAATTAGCCAGGCTGCTTACTGCTGCCAGTGGCGAAGGCAATTATCCCACTCCACGTCCCCAGCCACCGCTCAGCTCCCTCATAAAGAGAGGCTTTTGGGGCCGCTTTGTGCTTTGATTGGAAATGAAGAGATTGCTAATTAGGGAACCCCTGCTGGGATCGGGCTGGCAGGAACAATGGTGAAACGGACGGAGCACACGTCCATTTAGAGAGGGGGGGAGAAGAGAGAAATGTGAGCTCCTCTGTAATGTAGTGCATCCTCCGCTCACACCATAAACAACAGGGCAGACAATTTTATAGAGCTTTTCACCTTTTAAAGCATGCTAATTTGTTTATAGGAAGCGATAATTTGGTGTGTGTTTGCATAGGTCAATGCCTGTAGTTTCTGTGTACAGTATGGATTGACGCATGCGTGCATACATACACACAGTCATTTCCAGAGGCATTTTCTTGAAGAGTGTATCTACACAGCTAACTGTATATGTCTTGTCATTCACTGGGCAACATGCATCAATCCTGCATTAATAGGAAAAGATGCTTAGAAAAGCCTGTTGACGAGTATTAACACAGAATTTTAATGCCTGAATTCACAAATCACTAAAGTTGAAAATGACTTACCAAATTAGTCAGTTCACCTGAGGCTTTCCCAGCAACTGCTTCCACTGCTTTGCCCAAGTGCTTTAAATGACAAGTGGACCTCCAGGAGGAGAAAATTTCACCATTAACACAACATTTTCTTAAACTCATCCTGAAATTTCTTCTTAATTCAATTGCTCTAACTGTCCATGGGGGGGTCACAGGAGCTAAATTCACCTTTCCAGCTGATGAATTGTGCACCAAAAAATTAGAGAAGATCTCCCTCACAGTGCACAAGCACATACGGACAACTTCATAAAACTGCACCAACAGTTCTTATATACATAGCGCATACTTGTTTTGGGCTCTAGTCACTTTTAACTCTTGTCAAAGAAAAAAATACCTCCCCCAACAGACCAACGTGCAAATCATACCATTTATAAAATACAGCCTGTCAACAAAATCAAATGCCTCACCTTTTTGTGCAAAGCTGATAGAAAGTAGTTGGAACCTATCCTGCATTGCCCAGTTAACTAAGTAATTCCATCAGGGAAGCACACAAGTACCATGTTAAAACTGAAAGTACAGTTTTCAACTATGTATTTGACTTGCCATGCAGAAAATGTGCATACTGTTGATTAGCGCAGTGTATTACACAGTGACTTACGTAAGCTAAAGCAAATTTCAAATTTTAAGTTTGAATTTACGTTTCAGAATTCCCTCGCAGATACTGAAGCATTTGAATATACAAGTGTGCTTTTCCCTGAAAATGTTTTCAGTAAAGCACAAGTCTTAACAGAAAGTGAGCACTAAAAAGTGGAAACACAGTTGAACTGAAAATGACTTTCAAATTCACAGACTATTTCTCCCCGCTGTTTGCTCACCTCTAGTGTTTATATCCTTCAAACAGTTGTAGGTAGTTTTCATGTTCCCTTCTTAGTCATCCAAGTTAGCCAAGCTCCACATATTTAGTTCTTTTGATCTTCCCTCATAAAAACAATCCCTCCAGCTCTGTCATCATTTTTGTTGTTCTTCTCTTACTACCTTCCAAGTTTCCTCTGCATTTTCTGCTGCTAGTGCCCAGAGCTGAAAGTCTCACCACAACAGTACCAAGCAAGAACACTACCTCATTGCTTCGTGGTGTCCTGCCTGCATACCACACAATCAAGTCTCATACAAAGGCCAACATTTGCAACCTGCCCACTTTGCCCCCTTGGTCTGTTGCGCTACAATGCCAACTCAGATCAGACTTGCCTGTCACTACTGTTCCACCACACTCTCTCATTCAGTTCTCTGCTGTGTTCCACTTACCTGATGGGAATATTTCCCCTCATGTAGGTACAGTCTGAAAGTAAAACCCTCTGCTAGAACCACACTTAAGGTTCTTTTAGGTTGCTGACAACCCTGTAGTTACCTATTGCACGTACAAAACCTGACCACTTAAAAGCAAGGAAACATCTACCTAACACCACCAAGGGCCAAACTGTAACGTGGTATACAGTGGCAGAGCTCGTTTGGTTTCACCGCAGCTGTACCGGTTTACAACAGCTGAGAAGCTATTTCCATAAATCTTAGATTGTCCATATCACAAACAATCACATTATTCAGAGAAAGTACAAAGAAGGGTATATTTCACTCTAGCAGCTGCAATTCTGATGCATGAAGCCCTGTTACCTTGATTTCATAATCCAAGTATTTTCTTTTTAGGGATACAGCTATAGTGAATGTACAAGCAATTCAATGTATCTACCAACTGGTTCTGGAATTCTTTGGTAAAGCACTTACAATTGCTCTCTTGATAATCAAATTCTAATTTAAGAGAAGAGGAATAAAACTCACGGTAAAATTATGGATGCACAGGCCACCTGCATTTGAGACTGATGAATGGGCTTGGTTACTACATCCATTCACAGGGTCTGATTTTGACTAGCCTTAATATCCTAGCAAAGGGGGATTCTCATGGCATTATAGCAGGCAGGTCAGGGAGAGACATCGGAAGAAATAATCAAATGCTCTAAAATCCTGCAAGAGAGAAGAAAGGCCATTCCCTGTCAGATTGAACATCTCATGCCCCTAACAACAGACTACTAGTTCTGGCCTCATGTGAAACTCACTTTCTTTCAGAGCGCAACTTCCTTGAAGTAACTCTGTTCTTAACATCCATTTCTGTGCAAAGCAGGGAAAGTATGAACGTAGAAGCACCCAAGCCAGGATTTCTTCCCCAGATTCTTCCTGGAGCAACATAACTACATTCTGCCACATACAATATGGGCAAAGCCCAAAGGCTTTTAGAGCGTATTGAGTTTCTTTCTCTAGGAGATTTTAGTATAAGATTTTTCTTTAAAAATTACCAATGAAAAAATTGCATCTCTTCCTCCCTTCTGCGGAAGTGTAGATTTTTCTTTAATTTGATACAAATAACATACATGTGTTACATTCAAAGAGCATAAAACTACAGTGTTCTTGCCTATTTGTTTCTTTTAGGAGTTTAGCTTTTACAAATCAGATTGTAGAAAAATGAAGTCTCTGTACATAGGCTGCAGAATCCTTTTAATCCACCTCTGTTGCTGAAAGAGGAGATCCCACCATCCTTCCCACCCGAGCCACATTTGTCCTGCCTCTTCGCTTGTGTTAACACATGTGTTTGTACAGCTCAGATTGAGGAGCTGATCTGGGTTAAAAATGCCAAAAGGTTAGTGTAATTCAAACTGACCACAAGCATGATTATTGTAAGTCCAGGTGTACACAAATGTACATGACATATGACCCCCACATTACAGCAGTTGTGAAAGTTGTGAAGCCATAAGCAATGTCAAATGGTTTCTTAAAAGCACTCATATCTGGGGTATTTTTCTTTGAAAACTTCCCCTTTCATGTAGGTAAATGACATGGCTGAGACAGAATGAGATTGAAAGACATAAATTACTGAACTGAAAAGCATGGTGCTGTCAGACTAATACCTGCTTGAAACAAAGTCTATCCAGTGAGAGATCTGAGAAGCATAATAAATTTAATTCCAAGAATAGGCTAAGGGGTGACCTGATCTAATTGTAAGTGGGGGAAAATTTAATAGTGGAAAGTTCTTTAATCTAGCTTTAAAAGGCTGTAAGACAAGACTATTCCTGGTATCCAAAACTAGACAAATTTCACTTAGCAATAAAGACTTTTTTAAACAGCAGGAACTAGCCATTGGGACAACTTGCCATGAGGCATGCTGGATAATCTATCACAATGTCTTTAAATCAAGGTTGTATGTCTCTCTAGAAGACATTGATGTTGAGAAGCTGCCCGAATAAGTACAGGAGTTACTAGGGGGATTTTAACGGCCTGTGCTATGCAGTTAGGCCTAGAGCATTGGAGTGGTATAGGTCTGCCTTAAAATCTGTTTAGATTCCTTGTGGTTCTTTAAGAGTTGTAGAAAGCAAGACAAATGTGTGCAAAGACAGCACCTGCATTGGTCTGCTGAAACCATTCACTAAGAAGTGTTTGTGCTGTATCTACTATCCAATACTTGTTTGTTCCCAATAAGCTTCAATTAAGAGGAGTCATACATGGTTTTTATAAGGCAATTTCTTACACATTATAGTAACCTTGCTATGAAAAACTACCCATTTCTGCCAGAGGACATACACTTCATCTACCAGAATGTATAAAGCATATATAAAGAATGTGTAAAGGCTAATGGCAAGGGCTGTGCAGTGCATGAATCATAAACAAGAGGAAAAGCAGTCAGTTATATCTGTCCATGTCTTGAATTCAGTAGTCTTTGGGGTGGGTGGAGGTGAGGAAAATGAGACTTCTTTTTTTAAAGATCTCCTTTATTGTTTTGAAATTTTATGCAAGCTTCGTAGAGTAAGTTGCCAATGAGAACAAATACTATAAATACAATACATCGTGGTTACAAAATGAGTGAAGAGAGCTGTTTGTCAATCAGTCAATCCCAATATGTTTGCCTCACTATCCAGGTTTGCCTTCACTACTGCAGTATGCATTTTCAATATGGGTGCACTGGGAGCCTGAAGTCAAGCTGTGAACTCTGCTGTAACACATGCTCATAAATGGGAGAGGAAAATCGTTGTTCTTCCAGTTTCTCGCATACTCTGGCTAACCAAACACTATTCTAGTTTTAACAGATAAAACAAATCCATCATTTAATTTCAAGTGAACATAGCCATGTTCCATCAGAAGAGACTCTGTCATAGTATTGGGGAAAATATTTTTCTATTCTTCTCCATTACATGTCAATTTACTACTTTAAGAAGCATTCAATAGGCAATAAAGGCACACAGTGCTGTTCTCCAACCCCCTCTCTGATTTGCGTCATAGCAGGCTGTTCTTAAAAACTGATCACCTGTCCTTTCTGCAACATCTCTCAAACCTCAGCCTCAGCTTCTAAAACAATGTTAGGAAGACACACTTTCCTACTACAACTTACTGCCCCTTGGCTCTCAGTAAGGAAAATCTATATTGCCTTTTCTCTAAAGGGATCACACCAACCTTTTCATCCTTCCAGATTCTACCTTTCCATAAGGGTGACCCAGGACTAATTATGTTCACCCCATCGGGAAAGGCAAAGAACTTACAAAAAGAAAAAGAAACTGTACATCCACTGAATATTTGCTAGAGTTTTCTTCACTCTGAAATTAAACTTTTAAATATTCTAGCTGAGTTCAGTCAGGTCTATTTTTTTAAAATCACTTTCTGAAACAACTGATTGTAGGGGCAAAAATCCTTGACGACATTGTTAATTTTTAGGAAGCCCCAGTCATACTTACTCATCTGAAAAGCTACACTAGCACAACCTGGGGAAAGAGGAGACAGCGGCCATCAGAGTAATTTGTGTTCTCAGTTTCAAGTACCTGACTGAAGAAGCAGTCCCTGAGTCCTGGCAGATGCAGACTTCCATTGCAGAGCTCCAGCAATGCACCCATGAGGGCTGCAGCAAGGCTGGCCCAGATCACAGGTGCAGGACTTACCAGGTGGAAGCCTCTCAAAAAAGGCCTTCTCCAGGCTTGAGTGAGAATGTCCTCCTACCCACAAAGAACTGCTACCTGTGACTGGCCTTGCACCCTGGCCTAGAAGACAGGTTTAAGACAAAGAAAGGAATCAGTAAACTCAAAGTGTAAAACCTTCTCAACAGAACCACAATAAAGATTATACAGCAGTTCAAGAAACTGATTCAAGGTTGGGGGGGGSGGGGGGGGGGGGGAATAGAGCCTACTGGAGGGCAAGGAGGCTTTAGAGACAGGACTTGCATCCAAAAAGTATTGAAGAGTGGAAACAGTGAGGAAGGAACTGGGCAACATGAGAGAGAACTAGGGAGAAAAAAGAAAAGAAATTAAGAAATAATTTAAACTGAGTAACCAGGAAAATTTCTCTCAAAGCAGAAGGAATTGAGCTGTGGAGCTGTCACCCCAGAAGTGAACAGCTGGAAGAAAGCTGTGCAAGCAAAGCAAATCAAACAGAAGAACTGAATAACCTGAGAAGCTTTTCCCACCTCTGACTGCTGTGATTCCACAACCTGGAATAGCTCGTAAACTTAGGAGAGGTATAGCTACTATCACAAAATACCCATAGAAAATGGAGGACCAACACCTCATCCCAAATCAGTAGCATGTTACTGATAGAAACAGTTTTCCATGCTCAGAAAAGATTATAGGCTTCCCCTTTAAGGGACATTTGAGCATGGGAGTGTTTTTTCTTCCCTAATGATAGGAGAAGGAAGTGAAGGAGGGCAGAGTCCTGTAGACCTCTCTGCACTCCCTGTGGTCTAGTTTAGGAGACTTAAAAGGATTCAGATTAACTGGGGTGGCTTTGTCGATTACACACAGAGAGGAAAATGACCCCATGTGGTAAGTGTTTCCAGGACAGCTGCTCCGTTGGTGAAACACTGCTGCATTCCAGAAATAAACTCCTACAGTCAAATTAGCAGCTCGAGTCCTCTCTCCGCAGAAATGTGCCTTTACCAAAGTTGCAGCAGTTCCCAGATGAATGGGAAAGCAGCGGCATAAATCCTGCTTGGCTCTGCTTTTAAATAGAAAATGGTACAAAAAGATGTTTGTACAATATCAAATCAGTCTTCATAGTCCCATAATTGCCCCACATTATTGATGGGCTCAAAACAAAAAGGAAAATTGGGAATGTGTCCGGCTGGGATGGAGAGACAAAATTAGCATGGTTCCCCAACACTCCAGGCCTGTCATGAGTTTTTCAGGTCTGAGTGCTTATCAGGACTTCAGTGTAAGAGATTTTGGTTTTGATTCCCATGTGGGTCAGTACCTACCAATGCAAAGTACTGAAGAAACGTGCAAAAGATTACAATCTACATTTGAAGCAAGATAGGAGGCACTGTTGCCCCTTGCTTGGCCTCTTTTAGCTCCCAAAAGATAATGCAGAGCTGTCCTCTCACTACAGAGGTGAATTCTGGGCCATGAAATTAAATTTGCTTAGAAGCCCCAAGGCACTCATGTTTTACTGAAGACATACATTAAGCAGCAAAACTACATGAGACAGCTTCCAAGTTTACTCAGGTTTACAACTACAAGTTTACAGATGGCTGCATTGGGGAAGGCCCATGAAATCCTGGGGGGAAAAAAGCCAAAACACTGAGCTACAGTTTTCAACAGGCAACAGGGCACTTTCTCAGTACTCTGGGCTCACAGGGCAGGTGTCATACAAGAAGCAGGCTGCTCCATATAACCACTGAGTGCACAAATCTTTGTGGTCCTTCCTCTTTGTCTCACACTGGACTCTCACCTTAAAAGCAAAATATCTTGTTCTTGTCCAAATGCCTCCTCTGTCAGGTAAAACCTGGGAAGGTGTTCCCAGACGGTCCACTGCAGAAGGAAGGTACTGCAGGCACATCACTCCCCGTCACTCACAGATGGGAAAGATGAAGCCAGAAGCCATTGTCGAAGTTACAAGGAACAAGTATCAGCATGGCAAAGGCCCTGCTCAGTGTTATAATGTAGTGCCCATTTACTTCAAGAAACCTTCACCAACTGGTGATACAGCAAAGCAATGCTCCTCTGACTCAACACACCACCAAACCAAAACCCATCAGGCGACTAAACCTTCTGCAGACCTATGCATTGCAGAACAGAGGATGTTATACATTGAAACAAACTCACAGCGGCTGCATAATGTGGTCTTAAACATAAATACCTGAAAGCATTCTCTAACCCATTGCCTCTTTCCCTTTGGGCCTACTTCTACCCTGCAAATTCCACCGCAAGAGCCACCCAGTCAGTGGGAAGGAACACAGTACCAATCAGAAAGGATAAATTCAGGAAGCATCATTTCTGCTTAGTTCTGCCTCGCTCCCTGGCTGCGTTCTTGTCTTCACTGCTACTTTAACAGTGGCACAGGTTATCTATCCTAGGGACTTTCACAGCTTTAGAAACACTGCCTATAACAGTAGAAAAACATTCAGGGTAAGCAAGATCAGGTACCCCAAAATGCAGATGCTGCATGTCTGTAACAGAGTATCATGTAAGCAAGTAATTCAGCTATCTGCAAAGAGTGACAACACCGGTTCCAGTTGTAAGAGAAGCTGTGAGGACAGCTATGCCAAGTCAAGTTAAGAAGTCACCTAGTCCCATATTCTATCTTGATGTCAACTACTAACACGTGCTCAGGGAAAGACTATAGAAGGGAGAATGTTTTCCCTGCTCTTCACCTTGCCGCACCTTTGCGGACCTCACAGTCAATACCTTGGCAGCCTGTGGCTTAGGCTGTTCCCTCTAGACCACAACATGTACTTGCCACTGATGAGTCCACATGTTCCATAAATTCCTTCATATCTTTTTGAATCCATCCATAACTTTGCCACTGAATGATGCAGAGGCCAATAAATCCCACAGTTTAATTTTGTGTTATGTGAAAAAATAAGAGAAAAGGATGACTACAGCATTGGAAAAAAAGGGCATAACCATGCATGCAAGTATAAAGATACCAAGAACATGTAGCAGAGCTCTCTTCTTAGCCAAGAAAGTGGAGGTGCTAATTTTGCAAAGCAAAGAATCAGGCAGGTTTTACACAGGAAAATAAAGGCCTATGCTCTTTTTTTGTTACCTTTTAGTTAAGTGCACAGCAAGTAAAGCCACCTGTACTCCCAACAAGTCACGCTTGCAGCAATACATTACCACAAATTCCTATCTCGGTTACCCTCATCTTTCTTCTAGCCACAGACTTCATGACTGACTCTACCCCCTGGTAGTCTCTTGTCTTGAATAGGTTGGAAGCTCTTTGAGACAGAAGCTGTCTCATGGCTTAATGCAGCAGCCCCAGCAGTAGGGAAGGTATCATGATACAAACAACGAGAGCAAAATGGAAGCAACAGCCAAAGCTGCCAGTACAACTCGTAGCCATAGCCTGAGAGCTAGATAAAAAGAAGTGGAACAGTCACAGCATGAGATTTATTAAGTAGTAGATAATAATTTCACATTATTTAACGCACAATGTTACATACTATATTAAACCCAGTATTGCGAGCCTCAAATGTTCAACTACTGATCAAGTCCAAAAATAAACATGATTATATTCTATATGATACATTGGTGGTTATTCTTATCACCCCCCTTTTTAAAAAAAAAAAAAAAAAAAAAAGAAGATAGTTGTCGTTGCTTTTTTAGTTGTTCCCTGAAACCTTGTGGTTTAGACACTTTTCTTCTTTTGAAACAAAACTGCTATTTTTCTCATCATTTGCTTTCACATGGTGGAGATGTAAAAGTCAAACATCAAGTACAGCAATAAAGTTGTTGGCAACATCAAAGAGGATGAAGTATAGAAATGATATATAGGGTAATTAAATGGCTCTGTAAGTTATTTGTGTATCTCTACATATAAGCTGGCCTGACTTAATAAAGAAGCATTTCACAATAGCTTTTTGGCCCTCCTGGCTTATATGCAAGATTTTGCAATACCCTCCAAATGGTCCCAAGCTTTCCTGGCCTTCTGACCTGGCTATGGGAAGCTGCAGAGACCTGCCTGAGATTCCTCAAAACACAACAACACATCCAGAAAGAGAAAGGGTGCAAAGCACGTACAAGTACAAAGCAGAGAGAAAAGGAGATAGGGAGCATGATGAGCAAGCTGCTCTTCTATTTCTACAGGTTAGAGTCCAAATCTTGTAGTTATCAGCAATGGTCCAGCTAAGGGTGTGAGCCAAGCCCAGTTCATCAGCTGATTGCAGCTGGTGCCTCAGGGGGAACGGTGTGAGGGTTTCCGCATCCCACTGTGCTATAAGGACAACTGAGAGCCCAGAAACAGGCAGGAACATATGCCCCCCACCCCTTGCAGGCCCATGGTTGCAGAAGCACCCAACAGGTCCTTAGGGCTGACATTCTGCATGCTGTGCTCTTTGGACACGTTTCATGCATCTATAGGGGTGGTGTAGCTGAGCAGACAAAAAGCACTGCTCCTCCAGCAGCTCCCGTAGCAGGTGGGTGTTTCTCCCTCTGCCACCCTGAGGCCAGAAAGAAATGCCTGACTTCTCAGGGCAGGTTTGGAGTTTCAGTGCAAAGCAGGTGGGATGTTTCATCATCCATCCCCCATCAGCCCACAGGTGGCTAGAAGTTAGCATTGGGCTCACAGGATCAAAAGCGCTCAACCACCCTGTTTCAACTTACAAGCAAGACCAACTGTGGGGGGTGACTGCCAATTGGACAGAAAGGAGAAGGGAGGGAAAAGGATGGGAGAGATGGTTACCCTGTGACATGATAGCCTGAGACTTCACAGAATGCTACAGACCAAGACACTGCCAGCAAAGACTCAGTATAGTAACTCACAAACTACTATTTGCAGCCAAACTCCATTAAGCACTATAAAATAACAACACTTGCTGAGCTACCTCTCTGCACATGACCTGGGAGCACAGAGACAAGTGGTAAACTCAACACATGTCTAGCACGGGGTTTTTCTGGAATGGGTTAGCAACAGAGCAGCTCTTCCTTTGCACTATCCTAGGTAAACAGAGGATGTTGCTCGTACAAAACGCCTCAAAGTGGCAGAAACAGCATTATCACTTCAGTGCTGTTTCGTGAAGGATCAATAAGCCAAGGCAATCAATTCTTCTGGCTAGTCCTTATTCCCCAGGAGAAGCTGTGGCTCTCATCCCCCATCATTTAACCCTTCACAAACATAGCAGCAGCCCCATTAATTCTGTCCTCCTCAAACACACATTCCATGAACCCATGTGCCAGAAGAAACTACAGAGCTGGAAGTAATGTAGCCAGGTGAACATGGTATTGCAGAGAGGTATGGCCCATTACCCCAGCACAGCAATAACATGTCTATATACTGCCCTTTGAGAGCATGGAGGCATCCTTGCATCTGATTTCTTTGTACAGGATAGAGGGTCCCAAAGAAACCATAGCTCTCTATCCCTGACTACTTCTCCATGCAAGGGGTATAAGGTGCTCCCAGAGCACCAGCAAACACTCACAGAAGGGGGCTGCATAGGCAGTAGATGGCATGGACAGTCATTAGAGAGTCACAAGAGTAGAGGCTATTTAGAGACACRCAACACTGAAGTTTAATCCTATATAGCAAAAAGAGAGTAAGAGGGATGGGGAGAAAGCTCAGGAAGAATCATGTGATTATTTGCAATGTAAAAAAGGGAATAGGGGCTACTGGAGGCAAAACATAGGACTGTACTCAGAGCCTGCAGTAACACAAAGCGTTTTGCGGAGATCATGCAATTCTCCATAGATCATGGAGAACAGGCAAGCAGGAAGCCCATTTAAGATGAGCAAAACACATCACATCAGTGAAGGGACTCACCTTAGACTGAAAAGGGAGTTTGTGTCAGAATTGAAGAACCACAGTGAAACAAACAGCTTGGTATAAAGACTGGCCATGAATACATTTAAGCTGTACACAGAAGTTTCCACCTAAAAAGCAGTGGGGCTTGGGACAGGCTCCCAGAATGACTTTTGGACGAAGCGTTAGAGAGGATGCTGATGCAAGGAATCCCTTTCTAGCCTATGTTTCACTCACAAAATCCTTGCTGTCCTCCCCCACGCAAAGACAGCATTAGCCAATGGTTATAACTTGAGTACCACCATACTCAGTGCTACAGGCTGTGGGTCCAAAAAGTATGACCTAGAAAATCATATTCACATGAGCTCTTCACTAATCTACATGAGTTCACATCACCAGCAGAGAAAGGTTGAAATCCCCTGTACTAGGCCATGGGGACATGATGCAACAGGGAAGAACTTCTTATTTAAAGGGAAGCAGTAGAAAGACCTGCCAATGAGAGTAACTACAATTTTAAAAAACCCAGGAGACCGGTGAGAAAAGAAAGGCCTGAGGATGGAAAACAAAGCAAACAAAAAGAAAGCTGTCTAGCAGGCCTGGTGGCAGACATACCCTCTCTTCTCACCCAGAAAGTCACCCTCTAGGTCCTGTGAGCTTTAAAGGGATGTCGATGAAATGCCTATGTTTTAGTACACGGCTACCGGTCATTTGCTCAGGCCTACTACAAAGAGGTGATCACAGGAGGCTGGGGAAACAAGAACTTCTGGAGTACATTTCCTGCTGGTCTAGCAAACACAATTACGACGGGAAAGAGGATCCATTCTGAGAGCAGCATGAAACTCTTGTGAGCAAGATCATTCACATCTCACATGGTTGAGGGAAAGGAAAGGGCAGCCACTCCTTAATGAATAAAAATAGCCACTTATTCCCTCTCATACATGCTGAGCATATGCTTTCTAGTATCCAAATAACAAGATTTAGTTGCAAGTTTTATCCCATTAGAAAAGGTAATTTCCCCTAAAGACGTAGCCCTTTTTCTAGAGACTTTCAAGAGTCCTGAGACTTTAAAACTGTCATTGTGTCAACTAAACTGTGTGCTTTAAAAGTTTAGAGAGTCACAGTATTTTGTTCCCTGAAATTCCTACACTACTATAAAATCATTTTTTAAGTACTTGTGGCATGCATGGAGGACAACACGAACACAGTAGCTTTCTGTGTAGCTTGTGGAAAAGTTGAAAAATCAGTTTTTAGTTTCCCAGTTCTTCATAAACTGTATATACACCAGGAAAAGCTGCACTGAAATGCAGCCACCTTCAGGGTAAACAGCAGCAGGTCATTCATAGGATTCACCATAACACCAGAAAGAACAGAAAGAGGAGAAGGAAGAGTATTTTGCCTGAAAGGTCAGCAGGTGAAATCTAAGTATAAGCTGCTAGGCCATGGCCACAGCAGAATAGTGCAGGAGAGGAAAAGGCTGAGGCAAACAGAAAGGAAACGGGGAGGGGAAGGAGAGGAAGGCAGGAAAAAATGTTATACAGTGTTCAGCTCAACCACAGAAAGCTCCTGTCTCAAAGTGATCTGCTGTGGGTGCCAGTTATTAGAGGGAAAGAACACAATTATTATGTATTTCAAATGCATTTAATAAAGTACACTCTAGCTGATGGTGCTCTCCTCAGCAGGTCTAGGCACAGAGCACAAAGAGAAAGGGGCCTCAGGCATTCACATCAGGTCGCAGTTTTAAATAATTTTTAAACTAGGGCAAGGTGCCAATTCTTACCTCAAGATGCTGCACCCAGATAGACATGTCAGCAAAAAGACCAAGTTCGGTGTATGCAGGATGACCATCGATACACATGGCTCCAGAACGAAACAGTAACTTACTTTTTTGCCAAAGTTTACCACTTTTGGGTAATAAACCTGGAGCTTCATCTCAGCAAGAATCACCAAGACCAAATTCAGACCTAGTGTGTAGGACAACGCCATTGAATGTTATACTAGGAGTAAGTTAGCCTTCTATCTGCTTGTCTTACCAAAATCAGAAAACCTTTTTGGTGGCTTGTCCAAATGTTTTTTTTTATTCCAAAAAAAAAAAAAAAAAAAAAAAAAGCAAAGCAAAGTGGGGTAACTCTTGTTGCCAGTACAAAAACCTCTTGTTTTCAAGCTACGCACCTGTGTCACTGATTTGCAGTTTTTGCCATGGGCGAGCCAGCCATTTGGGATTTATGTAAGATTGTTCTCTTTAGATGTTGGAGTACTTTTGATGGCAGCCATGTATCRTTTTACAGGCAGGGAAACTGAGGAACACAGCAATATGACTTGGCCATGTGTCAGAAGACAGCAGGTTTCTATCCCCATTTCTTTTCAGGACCTCTTTACAGAAGAGAGGCAGGATCATGGCACAGTCTTGATTTTGTGCATTTCACCTGCTGCAGACAGATTTTCTAAGTCCAAGCTCAGGGCAGAAAAGCCTACTGCTGGCTAGTTCACAACACACCAGGCCTTAGCAACATAGAGGTCCTCTGCTTGCTGCAGACAGGCAGGCCTGCTCTTTTTCAGCAACAGCAGGGTCTACCCAAGCATGTATGATGAACTCATCACAAAAGCAATCAGGCATTAATTTGGTCAATCATTCCTGTGACAGCAAATCCAGTTCTCCAACTAGACTACTTGATGCAATACTCCAGCTAAACTGAAGGACAGCAAAAACGCCTCAAAAGATACCAGTCTACGGAACAGAAGTAGAACAATTTAGATATTGACCCACCCACACTTCTTTCTCTTTTTTTTTTTTTYTTTTTTAAGAAAAGGTTACCCAAGAGTTAAGTAGAACCAAAAATAAAATGCATTAGAAAATTAAATCGGGTCTTCCAGGCACTAATAATAAAAACGCAGCCCACCCTCCAGTCCTTCTCATTTAGAAGAGTATTTATTTGGAGTTTCTATTAGGCTGCTGCATGCACTGCATGTATCCTGCTTCACTAAAGAAGAGCCTTTTTGAAGCATCACTTGACTTTGTTTTAAATATCTCGCTACAGTTTCCATTTTAGCTCTGTGAGATGATTATTTTCTCTCACCAAACTGAAGTTACACAGCAGTTGAAAATGCTGATGGCTTAACTGGTTTCCTTTTTTTTTTCCCCCCTCTCCACAGCAGCCCTGAGGGGTTTTAACTCTTTCTGCAGCACTGAAATCCTGCTTTTGGAGTTCAATGTTTAACTCGCGCTGGGAGACTCATAAATATTCGGAGTCACTCTCTCCCTCTCTGTTTGATTAGGAAATGAGCCTTTAACTCAATGTAATCCCCAAGCCATTAACAAAAAAGCCCTCAACAGCTCCACTATTAGAATTTCACTCCTAACCCACAGAGGATTGAATTAGATTAACATAACTACCCGCAATCTGAGTTTATTTTCTGTGCCAGATAGAAATGTGTCTTCAGGAAAGGAAAAGAAGAGAGCAGGAGAGCAAGCATAGCATAATGAAATGTAAAAATAGAGAGATGAGAAATAGATGGACAGATGTACAGGTGAAGTGATAAAAGAGGTAAGAGAGAGCAAGAGAGAGAGATAGCTACACAATCTTTAATAACTGGCTGCTGGCTTTGGGGGTTTTATTCAAAAGGCCCCTAAAAACACAGAATTGTTTCAAGCAGAGTATTTTTTTCCTGCTGATGTTTACTCCATATTCTCAGGTATTTACAGTGAGACACCTGAGTGTGCTGTACTCCAGACACCTGTGCAGCAGATTTGGCACAGGTTTTATTTATAATTCCCAAGAGATGTCATACTCAGCAATGAAAGGAGGGGCGTGAAGAAGAGAATCTGCATGTCAATCATTACTTTGCAATCAAAGAAACAAATAAACTAGGATGAAACAAAAGATGTTTGTTGTTTGTTTTTTTAAGGTATGAAAAAAAATCATGCAACTGCCCTGTGACAAACTACACTGTGTAGAGTAAGTCAGTTTGGAGGTTGATAGGTGCTTAGTCCACAAAACATGAAACATTAGTGAAGCAGAAATTAAATAACAAAGACTTCCTTCCGCATAATGCATCAAAGTCTTCCCTCTAACCACAGATAATTCCCTCCCTCCCTCCAAATAAAAGTGGTCCCATAAACCATTGATTGGTATGCTACAGGACAGCAGATGCTTGGTTATTTTTTCCAAATGCAGTAATTAAAAGGTACGGCAGGTTTAACAGGGGAAAAGACCTACATGTGGTTGAAAGGGGATAAAGTCCAGCAATTATGTAGACACAACTATTGAATAGTCCAAACAAATTCTTAAGACTAAATCTCTTCTAGCTTTATACTTGGAGGACTTCTTTGGGAATGCTTGGATGATTTCTGCAAAAATGTATAGTAAATGAGTTTTTACAGTAATTTCCGAGCGTAGTCATGCTGATATTTCTGTTTATGTAGGGAAGAAAAAGATTCAATTTTTATTTTTCAAGTGATGTCTCTTGGTTTTCAATTTTTAGGGGGACCTCAGACCAGCGGTATGATAGATTCTTTGTTAGTTACAGAGTCAGCAATTTTATTTCTTTAATGCCTTTCAGAAAAATCTGCTCTCCCTTTATTACAGAACAACATTGCATTGTCACAGAGAGGCAACAAATGTAATATCATGCCAAAACAAACAGAAAAGGAACTTAAATAATTTAAATACATTCATTTTTAAGTAAAGCAAAAAGCCTTAATAATCAAAATGAAGCTTCCTATGATGAGAATGGTCAGGCTGACAGTTTTGTTTTATTTGGGGGGAGGGGAGCTTCACAGCAAGCAGTGTATTGTAACGATCATTTTGGGCATTATTTGTGTATGTAAATTCACTGTGTTTATCCATATTGTCCTAAAAGCCTTCCTTATATCTAGAAGTCTAGCTGAAAGATAGAGTATTTATATCTATGGTTAAAAACTTAGAAAGAATTAATTTGTAGTCAGTATTTTTTGTTCCTAGAACTTAAGTTAAAAACTTTGAGTATTATAAAATGTACATCAAAGAAATACAAAATAAAGAACTAAAGAACAAGCCTATTTGTCACCTTTCTACAGTCAGTCCAAGCAATGCAGCTATCATGTATTTCTTAGGACTTGATATTTTAACTGTGAGACAGCTCTGGTTTTATTATTCTATTTTTATTAGACACTTGTTCCTCCAAATTATTTTAAGTTTAGCTTCCTTTTATTTGTTGTTACTTTCAAAAATGGTAAATTGTGGGGGGAAAAAAGTTTTTAGAACATATATTTCATGAGAAATTTATACTAAAAAAACTTAACATACCAAAATTAAAAATTGTAATATTGGCATTTTGGGGGGTAGACATTATAAATACAAGAAACCAAGGAAATTTTTCTATACTTAAAAATAAATATAAAAACTAAATTTTGTAGAAGATATAACCCAAACCTCTGAGGCAAAAATATGAAACAAGAAAAACCTCTTTGTGTTTTGACAAAAATTTTATGCTAAAAGCTATTAATAAAACACAATTTCTGACTAATTATTGTCTTCTCTCTCTTCATATTCCTGTTAACAAAAATACTACAAAAATATATAATTGTTCAAACATTTTGCATTTTGGCTGCTTTAAAGCAAACAATTCGTTGGCGATGAGAGAGTAAGTTCCTTCTTTGATTGCCACTGCGCCGACTTTGCAAAGACTTGCACCCCTCTTTTGTCACTGAAGAGACTTCAGTTGCTTTGGGACTTTTAAAATTAAAGAAACATCAACTGCTCAATGATAAATGCATTCAGTAAAAGCAAATTTCATTTCATCTCCCTGCTAAGAGAAGGTTTGATATGAAGGGGGGGGCGGGGGGAGGGGGGTGTGTGGTGGTGTTTTTTTAATAGAGGAAAGGGTGTCACTTGGTTCTTTTAAGACAGGACTGCTGAAGTTTCCAGGTTTGCCTTTACCAGCATGGGATAAATAGCACCTGTCCTTGGTAAGCCCTTAAGCAGAGTTACATTATACATTGACCTTTTAGGAATGCCAGCAAACCTGACCATTTCTATTCCCAAAACAAAACTGTTCCACTCAAACTTTCATTTGCTTATTTCCAGAGGGAAAAGCCACTCTCAAATAGTGAAACTGCCTGATTTCTACAAAGTTCTGAACCAACTCCTCTCCTTGTGGGTCACGCTGACCTTCCTTTGACAGTGTGAAAATAGAAAAAAAAATTATTATCTTTAACCATATTGAGATGCTGCCATAATTTTAGCCCAGGTAAAAGGACTGGTGCAGAGCAACATTTGGATAAAAAAAAACCCCAAAACAAAAAACAACCCCATAAATGCAATAAAAGGTAGAAGTTTGCTACTTACATGCTGCGGGCTGAGAGATGAAGCTCAAGGCTGGAGTAGAATTTCCCTTGCCCTCAGGTGCTTCTAATTGCTGATTAAATATCTTTTGGTTCCGCCTGCACCAGCCGACAGTCCCCTCTGCGTCTCTGCCTCTCTTTGTGACTAGGACACAGTACTCCGAGTCCCAACCTATAAATAGATCCCAGCTCTGTGATTGATATAACAGGCAGCTGACAAAAAAAAAAAAAAAAAAAAAGAAAAAAGAAAAGAAATAACCAGGTCTTAAGCAAAGCAGCAAAAGCTGGGCTTTTAACTCTGCACTGTGCCCAGGGAGGAGTCCCCCACAGTCACCCGTGGGCATCAGAAAGAGAAAGTGCAAGGCAATTACTTTCCCAGCAGCATTACAGCAACTTGAGGCATGTAAAGCTAGTGAACAAAATTCAGTGCACAAAGAAGGAGAGGGAAAGCACAACTGGCAGACTGCATCCAACTCGTTTGCAATTTAACAAAAATAAGTGCCATTTTAAAAACAAGTTGCGGATTCTGACAGAATGAGAGAGGAGTTCAGAGTTGAGTTCTGGGGGTTGGTCCAGGCATGCTTGTATTTCTGCTGCAGAATAAACTAGGGCTAGTGAGTAGGTTAGCAATTGAACAGCTCGGCAGTCTACTTCGGGTCTCTGCCCATAAACACTATTTGATGAGGCTGTTCCTGAAAGCAAAACTGAGGGCATTGATGGTACCTCCCCTATTGAATCAGCAGAAGTTACTTAGCTCTCAAGGATCTGAACCATCATTCCTGCTCACGTCCTTGACTGCCAGGAGAAAACTGACGAGTTACAGATATCAGCACAGGTCTTTTGCAGAGGCTGAGCTGGGAGCCCACCATCTGGGCAATGACTTGAGAGAATGCATCAGGAATGCTTCTGCCCTGATCCCCATTAATAGACGTAGGGGTAACGGTCCTGGATTTTTCTGTATCTAACCTCTACAGGTTCTCCTGTTAGAGCCACAGTCAGGCAAGGCCAAAAGCTTTTCCAGGAG
The DNA here is from genome assembly GCA_035582835.1 of Phoebastria nigripes. Taxonomy (NCBI): domain Eukaryota; kingdom Metazoa; phylum Chordata; class Aves; order Procellariiformes; family Diomedeidae; genus Phoebastria; species Phoebastria nigripes. The sequence continues at coordinate 25,513 of JAYKAV010003407.1, read as the reverse complement.
GCAGCTGGTTCTTCAAGCCTTCGCCAACTCCTAGATATTCATGATCTCCAGTAGAACCTTAATGGCTATGCAGTTTCATAGCAAATGGACTCAAAGGCAAGGCAGCTCCTGATGAATACCAGGGGAAGGGTGGGGAAGAAGAGGAGAACAGTAGGCAGAGAGAGGCAAAACATCTTTCGCTACACTGCTACCTTTGGCAGTATCTCCTACAATCATCCCTAACACCATGCTTAGCTCTGCAGGCAAAAGTACTAGTGCAGACAGAGTACCAGATCCACCAGCCACCTTTTCAACAAATTGCTAGGCTTGCTTGAGCTGAGATGGTAAAGAAATGCTGAACTCATAAAGAGCAGGACAAAATCCTCAGGCACTAAGCCCATGCTGAACTCCATGGTTCTTTGGCTCAGTGGCTAACAGTACCTGAACAATTTAAGCTAGTTTAGGCATGTCTACACTCCACTGCAGCTGCTGCTCTTGCTAGAGTAAAGAAAGTTAGTTCAACAGGAGCAGCTATCCTAAAGCAAGGCAAGGACCCACCACATCATAGCCAAGGTCTCAGTTCAACTGCAGCTATTGATTATGTGGGAAGATAAAGTAATTTCCTCTTTTTGGGCCAAATCCTGCTGCATGCATAATTCACCTCTTGTCAATATGCTTTGTGTCTAAGCTGGTAGGATTTAGTCAACGAGTTTTTAAAAAAAATGCCCTTCTCGCAGGACAGAGCCTGATGAAGCACTGGGCAAAGATTCATGACATTTAGACATTTTCCTCAGTTGAGCTACTGCCCTGTGTGAAGTCTGGCTTGTCACTTTACCACTGCTGCATATCCCCCAGCTCTAAAAAAACAGAGATAACAATACTTAACACTGCACTTTAAAGCACTTTCATATCTACAGATGAAGACCTACAAATGAAGAGGGGAAAAAAGAAAAGTATCTGACAGGCTGAGCTCCAGTGTGGAAACACACGCTCAATTCCCTGCCAGATTCTGGTCCTTCATCTTCACCTAGTTGAATCAGATCCCAGATAAAAAATTACCTGACCAAACAAAGAAAATTTTGAATTTCTGCCCTCTCATTTGGGCTGGCTAGTACAAGATGTTTTGGGCTTTAATATTGAGAGCTGTAAAACATTTTACACTTCCCATTGCCATCGGAAGGAATTTTAGAAGCTCAGTACACAGAATAATCAGGCTGGGGCACGGCAGATCAAGGTCTCAAAACAGGGGCACCTAAATCCAACAGTCACTTTTGAAAAATTCAGCTTTAACAAAGGCATAATCACATAGATCCTGAACATGTTGCAACTGTCAGACTGTTCTTTGCCATTCTATATTGCTGACATCTAAAGTTCTTCAAATACTACTCCGTCAAGCCTTGTGTTGCACAGAACAGCATCATCCCTGCCCCATTACATTGCCCTGGGCCAAACTGAAGCCCAGGGAAACCCCACGATGTAGTCTAAATCATGAGGACACTTTGGGCACATCTCAATCAGGTAGCTGGGAAGCTCTATTCAGTTCTTGGGTCCAGGTCCAGTGCTGATCATTGGCATCCCATATCCACAGTGGAGCAAGACCTGGGCATACATTAGTCCCCTATCCTTCCACTTTCTGTCTGGAGGATGAAGGGATGAGGACTGGCCAGCATGCCACAGTTAGCTAGTATGGATGAACCTTGAATGGAGTCAGCATTCCTCTATCCTTCCTCTCTGCCTTTAGATAGCAGGAGGTATGACCTTAGTTGCTCCCCCCTGGGGTACCCAGCAATCCAGAGAAGATCTGCTTTAGGTAAAACATCAAACACAAGTCCCCTACCCCCACTGCCAGCACCCGTGTGCACAAACACCTCTTAATTCCAGCCTCCAGACTCAGGGTGAGGCAGGGAAAGAATCCAACAATAGAGGCCATGAGACTGAATGCCCGCTTCAAAACACTGCAAAAAGAAAGCCAGAAGATTTCAAAAGCACCCTCAGATACATTAAAAAAAAAACAACAAACAAAAAAGATCAACGTCAGTGACTTGTAGACTCTATAAAGGCTCAACTCTTTCCTTGAGGCACCCAAGTAGAAGACATTGTAAAGTGCAAGTGCAGCTTTACAGTCTTTTCTACTTGTTGTTTGGGAAGGTATTTTTTTAAATGCTTCTTGCTAGGGCCACTTTCATCATAAGCCTGTATTTCAGTCTCAGATTCTCAATTCTACGGTGACGGTAAAATTTCAGTGCTTAATTTTCTTCAAACACAAAGAGTTTGAGCTTTGCACATATAAATCTGGGCAGAATTTGCTCAGCTGCATACAAGCTATTATAGAAGAATGCAAAATATACTTTCCTTCTAATGACAAAAACAAACAAAAATGCACAGCTACCCTTTTTAGATAGGGACACAGCAAAACCAGTTGAAGCTTGAAAATACTGGTCCAACCAATGGAATCTTCCAATTCCCCCCACCTGCACATTAAAACACACAGATAATCTTTGTCCCTTCTCCCATGAACCTCGAGATGCTTCTGTGCACATCTGATTTATGTGCCGTAAGTTTAGAGCTCAGAACCACTGCTGCTTTTATATCAGGAAATACAGGTATGAATATAAGTTTTAAAAGATAAACTGAAAGTCAGCTCTGCAGTTTCCAAGGCTAGCCACAAACTAAGAAGAATAATTGTAACACACAACAAAAAGTTTCTTTGGCAGAGTCACGCTACTTTGAAAGAGTCTCACAAACCCAAAATTCCAGGACAGCTGCATTAGTGCCCTTCTGGATTTAGTGAGGTATGAATTGCACAGATTTCAAACAGGGAATACGTAAAGACCAAAAAAGATACTATAAAGTGATAACTCTTTTCACATAAAGGAAATGAATGTCAAAAAACCCTCTTCCAAGACTGTGAAAATAACAAGATAAGGAATAAAAGATAAACAAAAGGAAAAGTCTGAGTAGCAATGCTCTTCTGGATGCTTGGCACACATAGTATGACTCTTAGATCTGATTTGACAGGTAGTTAAATATACTATGCATTTTGATACAAAGCATGTACTCTGAAAAACAGCAAATGCTCGAGAGGGAAATGCTGATATTATTTCCTTATTTGATTTTAATGCTGCAAACTTCATATTACTTCAACGTTCTTTTTCTGTGCAACCAGTATCCATAGCAGGATATATTTTGGCACATGCTGAACCCAAAGCCCACACGTCTGCATCCAGTTCTTTCATGTACCCTCCAGGATGGTGCATGCCATGCTGCCCTGTCAAGTCTCTGTCATCACCAGGGAAAGTCACACTGCTCGGTTAATAGACTTGTAAACTTTGCTCCTTCTTTAGCTCCTATATATTTTATTATTTTTCAGAAATGCGAAAATGACTAAGATTTTAACAGAAATCCCCTACCAGATTTAGCCATTCCAGCTAAAGATGTTACCACCCTCCAGCTGCCTGCCAGCTGGAGATTAGGACTCCAAAAACTCTTTGGCAGAAGGGAATCTGCAAAAACTTTCTCAACAGCTTCAAGCAAAGCACATCAGGTTAGGACTAAGGAACTTCCTCGGATTAGGCAGCACCCAAATCTGTTCTTCCATTTTCAGAGCTGTGGGCAAAGAAAAGTCTTCACCTGGCATAGCTATTTGCAGAGTTAGGCTGTGGAGAGGCACCATCTGTGGCTGCTCAGCAGAGGTTATGCCATTGGCTTTAACAAGAACAAGAGCAAGCACAGAAGAATGCTACTCTCCCTTGTTTTTCTGAGTCCACCAGTAATAACAATGCACTAATGAAAAATAGCTTGGCCTGAGCAACAAAACACATACCAGAGTGTGTTCAGAGACTATCCAGAGAGAGCATTCAGTTCTACACGTACACACAGAAATAAAATATGTAAGGACTTAACTAAAGCCTGCAAGCATTAGGACAATCATATGCTGCATTACATTTAAACACACAACCTTTGCCAGTCTATCACATACAGTACCATAACACAGTCCCTTCTACCCTTACCTCATTTAGATCCCTCCTAAACTTCCGCTTCTACTGCAGAGCCTTTGCCTAAAAGGGCTTCTGTGTTTACACCCAGCAAAAAGCAACGAAATAGAGTAAGACTTCTTGGATGTACTCCTGCCTAAATTGTGTAATCACGATATTCTCTCGCTGGAAACCACCATCATCTTCTTCCAATCGCACGCTGCAACGCGTTTCACCAACGTTGGGCTGTCAATTCCATCATTTGGGGCAGGCACCTTTTGTGCTTTCAACTTGTTGCAGATGCTTTGCAGAAACTCATCGCTGTTGTTGTACCACTTGTTCAGGACCTTGTTTAGCACCAGCAAGTCCACACCTGTGCGGGCAGGGCATTAGCTGTGCACTCAGACAAATCTCAAAGCAGCCCTGCAGCCTACTAAGGTCGGCTTCAGGCAAGAGATACTGTTTCATGTTCTCAGTGACCTTGGCTATGGTGGGGAGGGAGAGGAAGCATGGTAACTGTCATAATAAAGCTCGTAGCAATTTTGACAGCAGAAGGAGAACAAAGTGAGATTTAAACCAGTTCTGGTGCCAGATCAAATAGGGACCAGGATTGCCAGTAACAGGTTCCCCTTGGGTTTTTGTTTTTGTTTTGTTTTTAATTCAGATTCCTTCAGACAACTTCTACAAAACCCAAACAACTGCATTATAACCACAAATGGGCCTAACCATGATGTCTGGCTCCAGATCTAAACTCCTTACAGCCAGACTGTTAGCTCAGCTCCCCAGAAAAATCATCACCGTTTTCCAAATGCATGTGTCGGGGATTATTACCACGCCCTCTTCTCCTCTCCAAAGAGAGGCTCCATACTCTTTGATTGTGTATCTATCTTGCTCAATTAAAAGATATTTTTTAAAAAATAAAAATGAAGGCAAATAACTGATGAAGTTCCTCAAAGGAAGGGGATATTCCTGGCTGCAGACACCCAGACAAGGAATAAGCCTTTCTAGGAGAAGCCCTTTGCACACAAGCTGAGGGGTTTCAGGGCTGCTCACCTGCCTCCATCCCCACTGAGGACATGCCTGCAGGTCAGCACAACCCTGGGGAGCTCTCAGAGGAAAGCGAGGTGCCACACAAGTTCCTCAGTCTCTAAAGCAAGGAAATAAGTAAAGAGAAATTCTGCAGTGGGTCCCCCCAAAGCAACACCACTGATCTCCTGTCCTGTCTCATCTCCCAGTCAAGTTAATCAGGTCTGAAGAGCCCTTACCCCTGTGCTGAGGTTGGGACTCTCACTGGTCTGAAGGAGAAGGCGCAGCTCTCAGCCCCGTCAAAATACCATCAGCGTTTCCACATCAGGTGTCTGTGGTGAGGTGTTGGCCACGGGGTGGCTGCAGGGCGGCCTCTGTGAGGAGAGGTCGGGGCTGCCCTGTGCTGGACACAGCTGGTTCCAATGGACCCACTGCAGGGCACAGCTGAGCCCCTCAGCCAAGATGGTGGCGCCTGGGGGAAAACGTGTTTCAGAAGGGAGAGAAAATGCCGCACAGGCACTGAGGAGTGGAAAACGGCCCCGCAGACACACAGGTCAGAGCAGAAGGAGGGGAGGAGGCGCTCCAGGTGCTGGAGCAGACAGTCCCCTGCAGAGACCGTGGTGGAGCAGGTGGATATTTCCTGAAGGAACTGAAGCTTGCAGCTGGCCAAGGTCAGCCCACCACAGTATCTCACCACAGATAAAAAAAATCTGCTTCGTTCGGTAGCTCTCCCTCTGCACCCGAGACCCAGGCAAGCAAGCGCTCCCAGCCAGGTGATCGCTGGCTGAGGCCGCCCGGGCTTCTGTGCCAGGCAGGATACGCCACAGGGATGGGTAGGAGGAGACAGGCCACCAAAACAGTACTGGAAACTGTCTTGTTACTGTGGGAGAGACTATTCTCCCACACAGATCACACCAAAACCCTACCTACAACTCCTGACTGATGAGGGAATTGAACCACCTGATCTGGGAGGCACTTGAGGGCACACATGACTTTCACAGACACGGCAATGTGTATGCAGATGCCTGCCTCAATTCCCTCGCTGGCAGTGAAGTTCTGCCACCATAATATCGCTCCCTCACTGTGGGTAAATCAAACACGAAATGGCAGACTAAACATTACCCTCACAGAAGCCTCTCCAGCACATAAAGCTATGGCAAGGTTCACTTGCACCCCAAGGGGAACTGGGATCTGCGTTTCCAGCTAATGCCTCTCAGCTCTGTGCCATCTAAAATCACTTCTGAGCCCACTCTGTGGCTGCCAGGCCCTTGGCAGAGAGCTGTAAGCCCTTGTAATGTGTTGAACAGGCACAGATCCAGGTAAAATCCCCCCCTCCCTTGTCTCTCTTTCTTCAGGCTAACCATAGCAAGTTCTGCTGAACTTGGGCTCAGCTTCATCTTAGCAATAAGTGAGGTGGTTTCTCCCTCAGTGTGTGGGAGCAAATCCCCGGTGTGATTCCGCTGCAGTCTCCTCAGCCTCCTCACTCCATCACCTCAAGTCCTTCTTCATCTCAGTGCTGCCAGTCACTTCTGAAAGCTCTCCCGATCCAGACCCTTCCTGCCCTACAGTCTGGAGCACCTCAAAACTCAGAGCATTTACTCTCCAAGAGAGTGGAGAGAACGAAGGGGAAAAGGGCAGGAGCCTTTTCTTTAAATGTAGTTACCCATATTTACAAGAAAGAAGGATTTTGCAAAAGGATTTAATGTTCCCTTCCTCTGCTCCCCAGGCAGCCAGAAACTCAGCTCCCCGCCACTGAACTCATCCCAGACGAAGGAGCAAGGCCACAGCACACACAGAGAGGGGACAAGCTGCAGKTCTGTGCTGCTGCTGAGGTTTACTGCTTGTTTCAGTCACTCAATATTTGGTCTGAGGATGCTTTGCACTGAGAGGACGYGAAGGAAGAGCCACACAAACGGTCCCAGAAGAGAGGTGGCAGTGCCAGGGAGTGCCAGAATAATGTGGCCGGTGCTCAGGCAAGCACACCTCAACTGCCCCCTCAGCCAGCTGGAGCTACATGCTGCCAGCCAACAGCCTGCCAGGCAGAGAAGGAGCCAAAAACCCAACATTTTCCCTACTGACAGTCTTGGCATGTGCCACAGACAGCATSCCCCCTTGCAATGCCTCTGAGGCCCTGGTGTGGAGCACGCAGTGCCTGCTCCCCGCGCTCCTGGAAGAGCTATGGGCCGCTTCTGGGCACAAAGGTTCTCTGCAGTTCACCACAGATATTCAAATCCGCTGAAACCTGAGCTGGAGCTCAGGTATAGCAGAGTCTATAGCAAGCTACATTGTCCTCCGTCCTCCCCTCCTCCTCCCCAACCCCCACCTACCCCCTGTAAACAGATGTCGCATTCACTGAGGCTCAACAGTGAGAAGGGGGAAAAAAAAAAAATCTGTCAAATTCTTAACCTCAAGTGGATTTACCCAAAGCCCCTTGGAAACAGCTGCTTGAGGAAGGTTTCTGTCGAGTCCGTGTTTCAGATGCAGACATTTGGTTGCTCAGTCCCTTGCTGCTGCTTTAGTCTGTGCTCTTGCCACACCTGGACCTGTCCTCGCCTGGAATAACCAGTCCCTTCCATTGCGTCTCCCTAGGGCCCTGCTGCTGCTGGGAGGTGAGGCCCAGCTCCTCGCCAGTCCCCTCCCTCGAGGAATGTGTCACGGGCATGGCCTCACACACTCACTCGCACACGGCCTGGCTGCGACTCCCCGCTGAGCCCAGAGAGGAAGATCTAAAGCAATCACAGTAGCTTCTTCCCTGACACGCCACRTACCACGCAGCTCTTCCACGCTCACAAGCTTGGAAAAAAAACCAACCCACCATGAAATCACAACCTTTCTTTAGCACCTCTGTGCAACATTAAGCTCTGTGCAAGAAGTGGTGGATTCAGCCCTCTGCGTCTTTGCAAGGCAGGGCAGCGCCATCAGAGCAGCCAGGTAACAGAAACTCCAGGAGAAGCAGCCTCATTTTTATGTCACACAGCAAATAAGGGTACATTAGCAAAACAGAGCTATACAGGGCTACTTCAGCATGCTCTGAATGAGCTGTTTTGGATTTTGGCAGAAAGATAGCCCTGTTCATATGGACTATATCCAGATGAGAACCAGGCTATATTAATTCAAATGGAGAGCACCATGAGACTGTATCTAAGCTGAGTTATCACTGCATGGTGCTCTTCTGTGCCCTGTAAATACACCTTAAGTAGCATAGACAAGAACAGAACCTCTCTCTCTTGAATACATCATGTGCCTTGCCATGAGATCCTGGGATTCATTCACCTGGTGAAACCCCATGGAAACTTGCAGGACAGACCGCCTTCTGCTCTTTGGGAAGCCTGTTCTCCAGAGTTGTTGTGCTACATCTGCGTCATTCTTCCAGACAAGTTTCTTTTTGCCACATTATCAGATGACACAATTCACATTTTTAAATTTGTAGAAACAGGATGTTAGAAAACGTATAGCCTGTGGAAATTTTTTCATGACTCCTTCTTAAGTTTCCAAAGAAAAGAGTTTATGTTTAAAAAAGGTTATTTTATTCTTCACTTTCTCACCGGTCACTAGCTCTCATTCAGGCAGAAAGCAAGGCTTTAATTTGGAGGCAGGTGGACTGCTGGTCGTAACCATAGGGCATTTCGTGTTTCTCCGCTGTATCAGCAAATTCCCCAAGAAAACACTTTCCTAAAGCTCGGTCGTTCTTCTATGAAATGTAACAAAAAGCTGAGTTTTAGAGGAATTATTTGGAAGTCTTCTATGTTAACTACTATTGTTCTGAGTGGTGGCAGTAATTTGGAGAAATTGTTACTTACTCCAGAAAACTTTAATCAAAGAGCAAACAAGCAAACAAGACTTGACACCGAAAGCCACAATATCAGGAAGCAGCCCCCTGCCCTGAACTGCTCATTGATTCCCTCCCTTCAAAGGTGATTTCTTCAGCCAGGTTCTCCATAAATGCAAACTCTTGTTTCACCTCCTTCTTCAGAATGTGTGAGTCTGTGCAGAGAAACTGCTTCTGCATTGCTCCATTATGCTTGCGAAATGTTACCTGTTCCCCTTGCAAACATTGTTAAGTGAGTCATGAAGATGGAGGGCCTCAATGGTCTACGTAATGGCAAGATTGCAAACAAAACCCATTCAGCTATTACCTTTATTTCGTGGTACAGAGCAAGCAAAAAGTAAGGAAGTTCCCTGACAAAAATGTCATTAAGGCTGTGCCATGACAGAGATGACTACATAGTTACTGTTCATCTCTGAGAGTTAGTTTGTGTTTCCAGATGCCTCATAAATGATAATTTTTACTACAACTAATTAAAGACACACTGTGATGACTCCCCAGCCAGACTTGTAACCCTTTTATGTTATTGTTGTTGTTGTTATTATTATTATTACAAGCAGCATTCAGAACCTGGGCCCTTTGACACTAAACACCATGCATATGTAAATATCCAAAAATGGTCTCTACTGCAAATACTTTGGAATTTGAGGCCTGGTCCGCATCATTTTTGTATAAATGTAACTATCCCACTTCACAGGAATGATTTTATAAGAATATTGCACTGAACAAAGTTATATAACTATAACCACATTTATGTTAGTCTAGCTTAAATCTCCAAAGAAGCTATGCTGAACTAAGTATGTCATACCAAAGTAATATTCATGCCAGAACTGTACCAATTTAACTATACTGGGATCCAAAATCACAGTGAAACCAGTACTCAAACTGTCTGAAACTAATGCGATGAAAACTGGGGCACACATAAGCTAGAGGGCAGAAGATACAGTCAGTACAGACATCAGCAATTTCACATCTGCACCTCAACTTACCTCCGGAAAGAATCTTCTACTGAAAATTTTGGGTGTGCATTGCCTTCTCAGGTACCTGAAACAAAGATGCCTTGTTTCCAATAGCTTTCTCTGTTGTGTTTGACTGGCTTTTTAACTGTATTATACTGAGGCTGCAATATTATTCACCTCTTATTAAATTCCAGGGAATCCACATGCATTAGCAGCATTATGAATGTCCAGAAAGAAGGAAGCTCGTGCCTCACTAGTCACTAGAGAATCTACGAGAGACACTGACCAACCAATGGATCCTGTGATGCGCACACAGTAAGATGTGAGCCTCAGCTGAACTCTTCTGTAATTGGGGCATTTGGACAGTCCCTGTCCCATGTGGATTTCCTGGACTCTAATAAGAGTGAGCTCATTCTGCAGTCTTTCCCTAAGGGATAATAATAAGGTCTTCCTCCTCTACCTGTCACCTATTTCATGAAACTTGCATGAACTTAATACCTTTCAGACTTCTGACTGGGTGCAAAATGTGTTTGAAATTGGATAACAGGTTCAAAAGTTACACAAACTCACCCAGTCCAATTACATATGCAGTATTCCCTTAGAAAAGCAGGCCTAACAATAAATCTGAGTTAAACTGACAAGGCATTTTTCTAAGGAACACAATGTTGCAATATAATCTGTATTTCATTTTCTTTAAAAAAACCAAACCAAACCAAACCAAAACCAATCAAAAAAACCAACCACACAAAAAACTCCACCCCACTTTTAAACCAAAAAGAGCTGGATCTGGAATCAGGAGCCCTCACCTGTGCAGTGCTCAGCTTCATCCTGCTTCACTCTTCTTCTGCTGCCATACCTCTCCTTGCTGATGAGCATATCCCACCTCAACCCTGCTCTGCCTTACATGTAGCGTAGGAAGAGGGCAGGCAAGGGCTCCGTGAGTGCTCCTGGATTCTATGATTGGTGGCAGATTTAGGGACAACAGTTTCCTTGGCCCCCAGCAGATGTGCATGGGCTAACAGCGATCTTTCACATGCTGATAAATTGTCACTGTCGTGCACAAACCCCTGGAATTGAAAGCCAAGTTATCGTTCTAGATTTAGTCCCTCTTTTTACCAGTTTCTCTGTTTCAAACCACCTCTGTTCACTCTGGATCTCTTAGGGAACTTGAGGATTTGAAGTGATGATGGTAGGCTGCAACCTGGATAGCTTTTTTCCTTCTGTGTTGTATTATTCCAAGTAGGCTGGGTAGGTCCTCTGCATGCTCAGAATCCAACTTCCTACTAGACAGGTTTCTTGGAAGAAAATGCAGCAGACAGCTATGTTCTCTAGAGTCAGATCTCAGGATAAATAGGTCTGGATTGTGTTGGTCCCATATGAGGTATCAATGCTATGTCTTTGTCTTATCACTCCATTCCTCCCCCTTCGCAAACCCAGAACATTTTCTCTGAATAATCACAACTGCACTGATTTCTTCCCTCTGCAAGGAAGCCTGGAGCCTGCACTGATATTTTTAGGTAACCCACTTGCTCAGTTTTCTTTCCCCTCTGTGAATAGATCCTTTGCTTATTCTAACTCACACTGCCACACACATTCCTTGTCTCTCTCTTGTTCTGGCACTCTCTCAGAACTGTAAATGCAGCACCTACTGCTTAGACACAGGGCTACACTATCACTTTATGCTGGTTTTTGCGTCTGGGCTCTCCCAGGGATGTACATGCTATGACCAGAAGTACAGAGCTAGAGACCACAAGGAGACCTTGATAAAAGTAGTAAGTGGTTGAAGTATTATGTAAGAAGCCAAGCAAAAATTCCATTTAGTATTTTTATGATTATTCATCAAAACTGATAAAGATCCCATTCCAAAGGAAGGGGGTAAGAGACCCAGCCAGCAAAGGAAGGTAACCTACAACTGAAGAAGTTTCTCATCCAAATTCTCTCCTGTTTCATAGTGACAGCTGGCATAAAATATCACTACTCTGACATGAGGAGGCTTTGGTGCCAAGTTTGTGGAAGTATGAACAACAAAACCAGCGACAAGGCAGGAGAGGATCAGTCAGTCCTTGTTTGGCTGCGTCCAACCCACGCTGCTGCTATCTCAAAGGAGTTTCCCCTTTGGTTCTAACCATATCCTGGCTTCTCGTTCTACCCAACTTCTGCTTCGGGAATCTTAGGAATGTCTTTTTACACATACCTCTTCTTTCAGACTGTGTGCTTTGTCCTACCCAACTGCTTTTTTTCCTCATGCTTTCCATTCTCATTCCCAGTCTTTCCATTTCCCTTCCCTCTTTGTTTTGGCCCACAAACAACCCCCTTCCCCAGCATGTCAACAGCAGTGGGAAGTAACCTAATTAATAGTTCCTTGATAGCCTACCCCACACACGCACACACCCATCCCCCCAGTATCCCACTGGCAATTCAACAGCCCTCTCTAAAGAAAGGAAAATATTTCCATACTAATTAATAATAACATTGGGTATTTCTGGGCGGAAGGATCTGGGATTCCCATCTGGGCCTAGATCTCTCGAGCTGACAGAGCAATTGTACCTCAAAGCACATTTCCTTTTCCAAATCCTTGTGTCATTAACTGTTTACAGTGCTCTCTGTATCAAACATCTTTGTCAGCCTGGCTTGTATGTTAGCTGGTCTCTTTGCAATTGAGTTCAGGATGAATTCTTTCAGCACTCAGCCTGTGTCTCTCTTTCAACACATGGCACTTGCTCATAAACCTACATTGCTTCCCTTCTCTCTTCTCCAGCAGGATTCACATGAGCCAAGGACCTTTCCATGCTGTGGTTCTCCAAGGACACAGATGCTACTAGATCCATTTAAAATGTCTCTGCTGCTTGACATCCCCTGACATTCACTTCACTGTCTCTGTTTCTCCCACAACCACTTGTAAAAAAAATCAAGTGCTGTTTTGGAAGTGTGTCTACAGAGGAGGAGTAGTTCTCAGTGCTGGCTGATCTACAGCACAGATTTTTTCTATATGTAGTAGGATAGTCCCACTCCTGTCTTCACAGAGGAGAAGGGAAAGTTAGGAAATGCTTCTCTGAGGACTGTGTTAAGAGATGGGCTTCTAGAGAAGAGAAGGAGCGTACGTGGATTTTGCTATCCTGTCCTGGAATCACCAAAAGGGGAGAGTTGTGTCTCCTGCCTCTAGAGGTGACCTGAGACAACATGACTAGTTGCTTCTTCTGCATCACAGGCCAGCAAAAGAATGAAAAGCAAATAAAGAAAAGTGTTGGAAACACTGGTGCTTCTGAAAAGTGCAAAAGACAGAGCTCTTCCCGGTGAAAAAAAACAATAGAGGTCCTATACCACAGATCAGCTGCTTACAGCTATGACAAATAAGCAAGAGTATCTCCTAGAAGCCCTATACAGACAACATTGTGTTGGGGGACACCAATATTGAAGTGAGACTGCCAGACCCCATCCCACACACTGGAGGACAGCACGCTGTCTCCAGGGACTGTTGAAGTAGCAGAAACACCAGCAGCAGCTACAGAAAGGTTCACAGCAAGCAAGAAGCGGCCCACAAGCATGGGTCCTTCTCCTACACAGAGTGAACTGGAAAAATACTTTCAGATAAGCATTTAGTTAACATAAATGCACAAGGAGCACATTTACTAAGCAGCAGGCCAGTGAAAGGCATCTTCAAAACGGAGTAATAAGGAAGGAACTGTAAAACAGAACAAAGGGAGACAAGTGGGGTGCCTCCACTTATTCTGTCACTGCAGTGCTGCCTGCACAGCCTCCGCTGTGTCACATACTCCACATGTCCATTTCCCATGCCAGCCTTCTTCTGAAGAGCCTTTTATCCCCTGGCTGCTGCCCAAGCCTCACTGCATCCCCAGAGTCCCCAGTGCCTGCCTGGCCACAGTCTTGCCTAGTCTCCCCCATCTCCACAACCAACCATCCTTGTACAGCAAAGCCTTGTACAGTGAAGCACACGTTTCCATCCACAAGGCTGAAAGAAGGAAGGATGGAAGGAATGAAGGAAGAAAGGATCCTTCTTAAAGGAGGAGGAAGGAGGATGGAGACAGAGGCAAATAGGAGGGTGAGTGAGAGGGGCCATAAATTCCCTTCTAATTCCAAATAATTCCGATTACACGGATGAGTAGTTTTCAATCAGAAAGATAATCTCAAAGATAGATGGCAGGATAATTGCTCGTCGGCGCGACGTAAATATTGTGTCGTTTCTATTAATCTCAGCGAATCGGGTGTCAGGGTTGTCACTCATTCATCAAAACAAATTAAAAAAAAACATATTAAAAAAAGAGAGAGATGCTGGAGGGAGGGGGATGTGTATCCAATAAGCAGCTGAAGGCATGCAAGGTAATGAATGCTGCTTACATGCTGTTTGTATTTTTTGGTTTATAAAAGCTAAAGGTAACTCAGGCAGTAGGTTTTTATTAACCTCTCGGTAGGCACTGCAAGGGGCACTGCTGCATGCAGAACAGAGCAATAGGGCTGCAGAATGGGACTGTGGTTGCACAACAGGGTGAAGGAAGTGGACAACATGCCCCAGATATYGGGGCTGAATAGTCTGGGCATTAACAACAGGCAGGAGGTACTGCAGAATCACAGTACCTGGGAGAAAGGACACGGATCACAGCATAAAACAAAGGCAGTGCCTCCATCTGCTATGTATAGGAGTGGGTAGGGAACGGAGAGTGATGTGGGGAGGTTGGCAAGCAGGGCATACAGTACTCCTTCGTGTGATTTCCCCACTGGCTACAGGATGACAGCATGTCTCTGCCCCACTGCTGTATCCCCTGTCTCCCTAGCATTGCATCCCCAGGCATTGTGCACCCCTCTCTCCCTGCCCTTGCAACCTGCCTGGCCTCAGGCACCCTCCTCACAGGGCAAATATAGCCCTTTGGTCCCATGGCCAGTCACTGACTAGTGTATTGGTTTAGTTCATTTCTGCTGACCCAGCAGGACCATCCTCCACCCCTCACTCCCCAGCACTCTCCCTCTCTCCTGGGACCCCTCACTTGCCTGGGAGAGTGCCCTGGTCTGAGACCTACAGGTAACAGCTTGGGTCACACACTGGCCAGTCATCAGTGTTTCCCCACTAACTGCACAGAGAAGTTCCTCGCGAAGACCCTCATCCCACTCTGATATCCTTTTCCTGAGGGTTGACGCCTCTTTCCTCAGGTTAGGAGCCCTAGCCTTAGCTTCTGCACATAGGATTTTCTCTAGTGGATGCTGGGCTGAAACTACCACTCACATCACACAGCTGGCATAGCTTTACTGGTGGAAATCAGGTTGGATCAAGGAACCTCAAAGAAAAGGCTCCCCATGCAACTTTCTCCTTACCCAAGGACATAGTCACATCTTTCCAAGAGTGGAAAACTTCTGCTAGACAGTAGCCTCCAGCCATGCCATCTTGTCCTGCAACCCACAAGAGCTGGTGAACCAGTCAAGGCTAGATAAGCATTTGGACAAATCACTTCCCCAGTAAACTCAGCCATGGGCAGGAAGCAGTTCATAACTGCGCAGGGACGTTCTCCAAGCCAGGACTGTTTGCGCCTGCTGCTCGCTGCTGTGATACAAGGAACCATTTCAGTGCATCACAATCATCTGTAGTCACTGAAGTGGTGCTTTTTGAACAAGTCACCTCAGTTTGCTGTTGCCTATGTAGCATTTTTGTGAGGCTTGAAGAAAACTGTTCCTTTCCCTGCCTGCAGTCTGGAGTGGCCAAAACACTGCCTGAAGCTTGTGCTCTGACTGATGTGTCGTAAGTACTCTGGGATGAAAGAAATGCAAAGGTATTTTGTTTTTAGACCAGACTTAGTTTGTCAACTAAGACAAGTTTTGCCCTCCTGAGCTCCAGGAAGAAGCTGACAGGTTTTGGCTGTAAGTTAGTTTAGTGCTTTGCAAACAGCCCGCTAACACAAGGACCTGAACCAGTGCCCAGGGGCTGTCTTCACTAAACAGATTTGAAAAATGCTAATATTTCATCCTTGGCCATGTCAGTGTTTCTGTTCATTTACTGCTGTTGTTTGCTAAGTGAACTTATTTATTTAAAAAGGTATTCTATGGGTAGCTCCTGTTGAAAGTTGGAAACAAATTCCCCATGGATGTCCTCATGCCAGGCTATGGCAGAACTGGTCCCAATGTAGGCCAAGATTCATTAGGATTGAGTGCTGTTCTCACTGCACAGTCCTCTGGGACAGAAGGAGCAAGGAGACTTGTCCCAGCAATACTTTTAACCTGTCAATCCAGCCAGCAACGCAATATCCGCTGGAGATTTCAGCTGCTTCTGTGATCCTGCCTTATCTCCCTACATCCCCCGGCATGCCTGCCACTCGGTGAAATGTCACTTCTCTCTCCCCTTCTTCCAAGATGGAAGTGAACTTGTGTGCCTGGCAGGGGGGCTGACAGACATGAGCTGAAAGGCTGTCAAGGACCCACTGAAAAGTGGGCAAACCACACTGTGTCAGGTTTCGGGGTCTAACACTGCAGCTTTCTGTCTGCTCTCAGGCTAGCTCTAAATGGAGCCTTTGATAGGCAGCCAGGCAGCTGTCATCACAGGGTCAGCCTCAGCAGCAGGAGGGTATGAGCACCTGGGAAGCACATGCCAGTGACCAGAGAATAGCAGCAGTATTGTAAGGCTGGGTACTGCAGGGAACCAGGAATGCTGGAACGGGGGGAGAGTCAAGCACTGGACAATGGGATACACCAAGTGCATCCATCCACAAGTCCTGGAGAAACCTCAGTTCCACAATGACTTCTGAGGAGTGAAGTGTCCCACAGAACTAGCCTCCTACTAACTCCTCAGTGCTCGTTTCCCTCTCTAAGAAATTAGCCTAAAGGAGACTCCTCAAGGGGAAAGAGTGCAAAGGCAATTATCTTCGATAACCACCCAACATCATTTCCTGCTTCCCATGGGTGGGGACTGTAGTAGCCTTTGACTTCCTCATGGCTGGAGTCAGGGCACCTAAACATGACTTGATGCTCAAGAAGAGTATGCCTCCTCCCAATATGTCACAGCTTTCCCAGTGAGCACCTGGATGGGTCCCTACTACAAAAGGCTGAGCTCACCCATGATGGATGTGAGGGAAGAATAAAATGCCACACTGAAGGGGATCTCCATGATTCCCTCACTCAAGGGCCTGATCCCTATACCCATGCAAGCTGGAGTTACACTTATGAGCTTAATTAATTACAACCATATAAACTATATACAACTATACATAAATAATTAATTTACAGCTACCAATTAAGCCAGTTCTCTTACTCTGGAATGAGAGTTTGTCCTTTGCTTAGTGGACTTCTCTCAAGGTACCTCTGAAACAGCTTGGTGAGGTAACCAGCTGACAATCTGGATCTTCAGGTAATGCTTTTTTTCAGAGGCACTCTTGGAAAGCCAGCATCTGTGGAGTGAAAGTTCTGTCACAAATGAGAAACTGGATGAAACTGAAAATGTTAGTAAAGAATGAACAGCTGGTCTTCAGCACGAGACCAGATCAAAAGCTCAGTCGCACCAGGGTCTGTGCTAGGACCACTGAGGTATATTATGTGTGACCTGGAAACTGAGAAGAACAGGTGGTAGAAAACTGCAGATGACAGCCTCGTTTAAATTAATCAAGGTAAAAGTGGACTGAGAAGAACCTCTGCGTGACAAAGCTGGATAGAAAGGCAGACAATTGTGGGTGAAATCCAGTGTCAGCCAAAGCCAGGCAATGCAGACTGCCCTCAGACAGCACTTTCATAGGGCTGGAATTTCCAAATGAATACAGGAAACATAGACAGTTCAATGGAAATGACCTTTCACTCTACAGCGGTGGCAACGAATAAAAAAAAAAGGCAGAAAAAAAAAAGCACTCATTCAGATACACCAGGAAGGAAATACTAAGTGATAATAGATAGGAATTTTTGTCCCTATGTTCTGTGCTCTACAGTAGCACTATCTCAGTATGCCGGAGGAATCTCTTAGGGGAAACGTCTCTGCCCTCCTTTTTCCTTCCTTAGATACTACCATAAAAAGCATAAGGGAACCATGCCCTCAGAGAGAGCTACCACAGTCAGTTAGCACTGAATATCTTCTGGAAGARAGCGGAAACAGGAGTGCAAAGCTGGGAGAGAAAAGTGCCTGGAGAATATAGAATATATGAAGCCACATTAACTCATGGGTCTTACCCCCACCAGGTAGCACTGAAGATACAGATTAAGCAGGATTAAAAATAGGATCAGCGTGCTGGTTTTGGCTGGGATAGAGTTAATTTTCTTCATAGTAGCTACTATGGGGCTATGTTTTGGATTTGTGCTGGAAACAGTGTTGATAATACAGGGATGTTTTCGTTATTGCTGAGCAGTGCTTACACAGAGTCAAGGCCTTTTCTGCTTCTCACACCACCCCACCAGCGAGTGGGCTGGGGGTGCACAAGAAGTTGGGAGGGGACACAGCTGGGACAGCTGACCCCAACTGACCAAAGGCATATTCCACACCATATGATGTCATGCTCAGCATATAAAGCTGGGGGAAGGAAGAAGGAAGGGGGGGATGTTTGGAGCGATGGCGTTTGTCTTCCCAAGTAATGTCACATGTGATGGAGCCCTGCTYTCCTGGAGATGGCTGAACACCTGCCTGCCGATGGGAAGTAGTGAATGAATTCCTTGTTTTGCTTTGCTTGTGTGCGCGGCTTTTGCTTTACTTATTAAACTGTGTTTATCACAACCCATGAATTTTCTCACTTTTATCCTTCTGATTCTCTCCCCCATCCCACCGGGGGGGAGTGAGCAAGCAGCTGTGTGGTGCTTAGTTGCCGGCTGGGGTTAAACCACAACAATCACATAGGTATATGAATTATGATATGATCTATACAGGCTTTCCAGTCCTCTATTCTCTCACTGACAGCAGCCGAAACTTGCTGCGAAAACCTCATAGTAGTTTGGGATAATCTACCTCCTCCCATAAAATTATCATCCTGACAGTCAGAGATTCAGTTAAAACTCATAAGCTGGTAAGACTCTGAACATCAAAGAAAAATGGTGCACCCAGCCCCACATCAGTGACTGGATGCCAGCTGAGGGAGCCTCCCACAGGCTTTATGGATAAATTGGGCAGCAACTCCTTGGCCTAAGTGCCTGATTTGTCTTTAGGCTTTGTGTACTGACACAATAGCTATTTCTATCTCTAAAGTTCCTGCAAAAAGAGATGAGAACTGTACAGAGCTGTCCCCTGAGCTCGCCCACGCACCACCAGCAGGACACACCTTCTTGGAGAAAAGGTAAAGAACATCCAAAATTGGAGGCTGAAGCCAACCCTAAACCAGCAGAAAGAGAAAAAAGACCTTACCCCCAAACTCAACTCTTCTGGAGCATCAACCTCCCTGGGCAACAGGACTCAGGAGCGGGAGATAATTTGTGCAAACTGCTGTGATAACTTCTACGCTTCTACATGTCACCCCACCTAGCTCTATTTCAAGTGCTGGATGGCTCTTTTCAGTGTAACTCCCATGCACCTTCTTCTGTCCAGACCTCCCTCCTCTGCCTCTGTAGATGAGGAGATAGGTGTGGACACCAGAAGCTGCAGCAAGATAAGTCTGCCTTGTTACCCAGAGGCAGAACAACTGTGCTGGCCATATGAACCCAGCTTGCAGAGGTCAGGCTGAAAAGCACTGCAGGGTACAAAAAGCCATCAAAGGAAAAAATTATAAGCTTCCTTCCCTTGTTACATTTCCCAGCTCTGCCTCACCCTTCCATGACCTTTACACACTGGCAACCCACTACTGCTAAAATCCCCCCTCTTGCACACAGCATTTCCCACATGATAAAACAGCCCAGGACCAGCCAGCTCCACCATTTGGTGGCTGGCCCAAACACAGCCTGAACTGAGTAGCAGTACCTCATTCAGAGCTTGTCAGCTTAGGCCTGTCAGAATTCATGCTACCCTACAAAGCAGTTTTAATATATATTCCCTTTAACCTTCTCGCCTCTCCTTGCTCCACTGAGGATGGGATAGGCACAGCAGAACCTCTCCAGACTGGTGAGATGCATGGTACAACCTCACCCTGAGGAAAGTTCATTCACTTCCCCTCAGCCTCTGCCAGCATCACCTGAGCACTACAAAGGCTATGTAGAGACTTCATCACTGCTGTGAGCACCTCTGGGGGCATCCATGGCCCTGCTCACTGGAAAGCCCCCACGCAGTGCAGCACAGCACTCATGGAACCCAGTCATGAGAGAGACATGCAGAACTGCTCTTCAAGGGATGGATTTTCAGAGTCCTCTCACATCATCTCACTGTCCAGAGCTGCCACCTACGGCTGGTAGAGGATGTAGGGGCCATGTTTACCACATGTCCCAGCTGAACAGGAATGTCAGGGGCATAAGGAAGCACAACCTGCAGCAATGGTCCAACACAGTCTAGGCTGACAATGAGGCAGATTCCCCAACAGCACAAAGCATGAACGTTAACCTCCAAGAGCCCTACTGCTCCCTTTTGTCTCTCAAATGCTAAACGGACAAAACATAAAGTGAGAGTCCAATGTCCCAACAAAAACCTGGGACTCCCAGGCCTGAGCCTGGCTCACTCACATTAACACCTCCTTGGCACCAACCTCATTACTTTCCTGCTCCTCTTTCTCTACCAGAAGTTTCCCTGGGGATGGTGTTGACCAGGAGGCCATGTTTGAGCAGCTTTCTGGAGATGCTGGGAGGGGGGCACTGAAGAAGGCCAGAGCAGGTTGGTTATATTGCATTTAGTTATTGATTTCACTAATTTCCTCCCTTGTAATTCTCCTGGTCCTGCACTGCAGTAAAATCCTTTTGCTCCCACCCCTGCTCCCCATTCAGATCCCTTCTGACGCTGTGATTAGCTACATTAGCCTGAGGACACCCTAAAGATGGAGCTCCTTACAGAGGACATGGGTCCTCTGCTGCAAAGCATGCCCACTGATTCAGCTGAATGCATATAGTGCTTCTGACCACGCTCCCACTGGCTCATCCATCAGCACTCAGACACAGTCTATAGGCCATATCCAAACCTCACTGTAGCCTCTGGGAGGCTTTCCACTGACTTCCACAAACAATGAGTCAGACTAATTTTTCTCTCCAAGGAGCACAGTCTTAGGATTCCCCCAATGGACAGCAACTTACCAGCCTTCAGACACCAAATGAATACCCTCACATGGCTGCACCTCCTTCTGGCAGTATAGTCTTTCAGGTTTTTCCTCTCCACGTATCATGTTCAATGTGGTTTTCTTTTACTTGCATGTGTCCTGGCAGTGGGGACCTTTATTTCTTACCTTTGTTTCTAATTTCAAATCCCTTTGCATCTCCAAACTGCAGTCACTGGTTACAGTGCTCCCAATTAAGTATCCTTTGCAGATTTAATTAATGGTCTGTTTACCTCCTCTTCCATATATCTAATGAAAAGGATTAAGCATACCAGCTTGAATGCTGATCCCTGTCCCACCTCACGGGCCATTTCAGGCTATTAAATACCAGGTTTTCAATGGCAAAGACCAGATCTTTCTGTCTCAAGCTTATATGATTCTTTTACAATCATCATCATACTTCGACCAGTTTTAAGTTCCCAGTCGCCCTCCTGTCTGGAGAACAAACACACACTGCTAATGGGATTTCATATAGCAGAATCCAATGCTTCACCAGCACTCAGATGCATGTAAAATATCAGACAAAGAAAACATGAGTGAATAAGCAACAGCAACTGAAAGCCAAGAGCACTTGCTCAACCTGGTTTGCTCTCCATACTGTCTCTAYAGATGTCATTACCTGCTCTCAAGACCTCCACATCATTCCTTTCTCTTTTCCACCTCAGTTTCCAAGGAGATACATCCACTGCAAGAACCCCAATGCTTCCACCATCCCTATCAGCCATGCCTATCCCTTACTTCCAGCCTCCCTTGAGCACATTTTTCCTGTGGATGTTCTCTTACACAAAAGGTAGGGGTAGGGAAAACAAGGGTACATGCTGAAGAGCTCAAGAATTTGTATAAAAGTGTCTGCAGTAGCTGAAGGTACTTGCATTTCAACATGCAGGCATGCCAGTGGATGTAAGGGCCACATTCTGCCCTGGAAAGCCTCTCACTGCAAATACCCCCATTTAGAAGATGGAGCACATGGAAATCTCCCTTTCCCTCTGGGAGAGCACTAGCAATAGGACAGCTTCTCAGCAGAGCTGCTTCTCTCACCTGAGGCCACTGCAGGTGACCTGACAAAAATAAACCAACATCTGATACTGGGCTGAAACCTACCCTCTTGCCCTGAGGCCAGCAGCAGATCAAAAGAGGTGCTCCCAATGGCCACCTCTTCCCCTCTCTCAGCCTTATCTCCCTTCTTCCTGGCCTGCCAACAAGGGAATTATCTCTCTAGAATTCTTGCAAGAAGGAAGCGGACACAGAAAGCTCTCAACATACAGAAGAACTTTGCAGCTTCAATTACAACTGCTGCATTTAAGCTGCCTGTGGATCACTAATCACAATGCCAACAGGTACACCTCGAGAGGAATGAGACCAATGCTCCAGCTCTCTCACTCCAAGTCCTGCAAAAAAAGATGTATTTCTTTTTATCTGAACTTCTCTCAAGGAAGAGGGCAGGGCAAATGTGTCCTTCCAATGTGCATGACATTTGCTGGGGTTGGAGTAGAGGTCTATTCTCCTCCTCAAGGAAGGGGAGAGATACAGAGCAGACAGCATGAGGGCAGATGCCCAAGCATGAAAGCAGATCTCCCTCAATGAGAAGCTGAGTGACACTGCATGGAGTTGCAGGGAAAGGGCTCTAAGGCCCCTGAATCGAATCCCTCAGTGATCTTAATTTCTGTGAAATAAAGGTACTCACCCAGAGCCTGTGATTAGGGAGCAAGTAGCAAACCCTCAGCTTCATCAGTCATTGCTTAAAGGCCAACTCATGAGAAAACCCACCACGTGCTCTGCCCACCATGCTCTCCTAGGACCTGCCTGCCTGTAACAGGCTCTCTCCGCTTCAGCATTGCAGCTGAGTTACTCTGCCCCTTGTTCCATTCCACCTCTCCACTAGCACCTCCAGGTCGATTAAGCCCCACCTCTGAGATCCCGCCTCCACGCCAGCCTGCATCTTAGACCCTCCTTCCTGGCTTCTCACRTCCCTTGGTAGCAAATGTGGGGCAGCCAGAAAGCTCTCTCACCCTGTCCATGCACACTACCAGCTACTCTATGCTGGCTGTGAGCCGACTAAGAAAAAAGCAGCTGAAAGTAGCTGACTTTACAGACTATGGGTTTCCCTCTGACCTATAACTTCCTTCTGATCCATTTTCAAAAGAGGTCCAAAATCCAATCAATTAGGGCCAGTCAGCCCCACCTGTGTCCTTGGGAGAATGATGTAGTGAGTCCTCTTAGAACATGTTTTGGGCACACGAAGGAGAAGGAGGTGATTGGCAACAGTTGGTGTGGATATTCCACGTATAAATCATGGCTGACCAACCTGATTCTCTTCTATGATAAAATGATGGGACTTGTGGACAAGGGGAGAGGCATGGGAGCCATCCACCTTGACTTCAGCAAAACATTCAACATTGTTTCCCAGAATGTCTCAAGTTTGATATAAAATTATTATGAGTGGACTATCAGATGGGTTAAAAACTGATTGGATGATCGGGCTCAGAGGGCAATGTTTATACAGTACCTGGAGGCCAGTAACAAGATGTATGCGGGGGTGTATCCTGGGACCTGTCCGGTTTAAAATCTGTATCAATGACCTAGAGGCTGCAACAAAGCACACTCTTATCAAGTTTGCACTTGACACCAAAGTGGGGGGACCAGTTGATATGCTCAAGGCAGGGCTGCCATTCAGAATGGCCTAGACAGGCTGCAGGAATTGGGCTAACATGAACCTTATGAAATTCAGCAAGGACAAATGCAAAGTCCTACACCTTGGAAGAAATAATCCACTGTGACAGTACATACTAGGGACTGCCTGCCTGGGTAGCAGCTCTGTTGAAGAGGACCTGGGGGCCTGATAGGTAGTAAGATGAATATGAGCCTGCAGTATGCCCCGGCAGCAAAAACGGCCAACAGCACCCTGAGCTGCATTCATGGTACCATAGCCAGTAGGTCAAGGGATGTAGTTATTCCACTTCACTTGGCACTTGTCAAACTCTATCTAGAATATGTTGTACAGATTTGGGGCCCCAGTACAAGAGAGAGATTGATAAACTGGTGCAAGTTAAATGGAGGGTAAGCAAGGTGATGAGCAGGCTGGAGCATTTGCCCTGTGAGGAGAGACTGAGGGAACTGGCCTTGTTTAGCCTGGAGAAGAGAAGGTTTTAGAAGGACCTAACAACAGACTTTCCATAAGGACCTTATCAAGAAGACAGACAGGCTCTTTACAGTGGATCGTGGGTTGGCAATACACAACAGATACAAACGGAAACAAGAGAGGTTCAGACTGGATAGAAGAAAAAGCTTTTGCAGCATGAAGACAGTCAAGCATTGGAACGACCTGCACAGACAGGCTGTGCAACCTTCATTTTTGGAGGCTTTCAAGATGTAAGTGGATAAAGCCCTGAGCAACCAAGTCTGAATTCAGTGTTGACCCTGCTTTAAGCAAGGGACTGTACCAGAGACCTGACATCCCTTCCAACCTGAATTATTCTGTAATTCAATGAGTCTACAAACAGACTGCAGAAGACATTTGTTTCTTGCAGAGGTATTTCTGGAGTAGAAAGAGCAGGTACAGAAATGACAGGACCTGGTACCACTTCCCACGAGCTCTGCAATAACTGCCTCTGCACAACAGCTCTCCTCATAGCACTCATGGAATAGATGGGGCAGGGCCCCTGAGGGAGAAAAACAGCTACTCACATGCACTCTAAGGTGAAGGCCTGACCCTGGCCACTGCCAGACCCATCAAAGTACAGCTATTTTTTCTAGTACCAGTGAGGGAATGGCTCATGGCTTCTCAGAGGTACCACTGACCAGTCTGCCAGCAACAGCAAAGCACTCTGAATGCAGTGTGCTGTAGAAGTACCAACTTCTCTGGTATGTCTCTCCATAAGAATAAAAATCCTTTAGAAGAAAACCCCTAAGAGACAATTTGTACCAACAAATATGCAAAGCTACTTCCATGGGAGCAAAACAAAGTGGGCTCTGAGCAGAGCTGCATCACAAAGAAGTTGGGGCAGTTTATTGCCTCTCAGTCTTCACATCTTTAAAAAAATGTTATTTCCCAGTAACACACACATAGAGCTGTCTCCGCATAAAACTAAATATTAGGGTAGGAACAATGTCCTTATCTAGGCCTAGATAGCTGGAGAGATGGCAGAAATCTGTAGCTAGTAATTCTCTCTAAAACAGGAAGGACACAGGATGGCTCATCCCATATATCTTATGATGGAGTAGATACTTTGTTCTTTACTATCAAGGAAAACATGAGGAAATATCTGTTGAAAGTAAAAACTTCCCATTGGAACAACTCAAAGGGCTTCCAAAGATCTCACCAGTGATGTCACTTAACACCCTTTTAAAAAAAAAAAAAACAACATGAAACTCAGGCAACAACTGAAGCAATGACAGGGAGATTCCTGTATTTTGAAAAGGACAAAAGGTATGTTGGCAGGGAATTCTAGATCAGTTAAACTTGATCTCAGCCTGGACAAAACAATGAAACAGTTAATCCGGAATTATACAGGGAAAAATAAAATCAGAGGCTAAAAATATAGTGGAAAGTAGGTCTTGTTAAGCTGCTACCTTCTCTCTCCAGCTCTTTTTTTTTTTTTTTTTTTTTTTTTTTTTTTT